>APFE030080570.1:30525-68676 GCA_000404065.3 Pinus taeda
ACATACTTGTGTATTGGCAGGGTGGTTATGAGGTCCCTAGAAGTGATGGATTTGAATTTTTCTTGGTTTTATATATAGTATTAGGTTTTTTCTCATGCTTTCTGTGAATGGCATGGGTGAATTTTATCTTACACCCACTAGATTATCGATATGTAATTTCGGTAATTTTGATTTCAAAAGATATTTTAAAGAAATGCAATGATTTCATTTGTGTATTCAATAAACACAAGATTTTATAATTGAGTAAAATATTCGCCATGCCTGGTGAGAGATTCGCCAAAAAAATTATATATACATATCATAGTATTGATAAAATCGCCTTCCATTTTTCCTATATACCATGGAGATTCGCCCATTTATTATACATGTAAATTTTGTGGGTTCTTAAAATTTTCCCTGGCAAACTTCAATTATTATATTTGAGCAAAAAAAATTTTACAGGTGAACTTCCTGTGTATATCACATCTTTGAAATAGTAACAAGTTTTAAACATGGCTTATAATAAATTTCACGGTGGGATTAATCAATGGATTACAAACATTGCCTAATTGTATATTTGGGTTTTATCCCGTAATAAATTTAGTGGACCAATACTATTTAGTCTTGAGCAATTTCAATAATTTACAATAAATGCATTTTATTGGAAAACCCATCATAATTCGAATATCATAGAACACATAGGGACCAATATTGGTAAAAAAGAAGAGAGCAAAATCTATCATTTGTGGAGTCTACCAACACCATATTTGATTTGTGTAACAATTATCTTACAAGTGAAATACATGAAAGTATAGGAAGTTAAGGAAGATAGTACAATATATCATTTGTGGAGTCTACCAACATAATATTTGATTTGTTTAACAATTAACTTATAGGTGAAATACTTGCAAGTATAGGAAGTTTGAGTAGATTGCGCTTGTTGAATTTATCTTGGAATCAATTAGAATGACAAATTCCTACTTCTTTTGGTAACATATCTACTTTGGAGCAATTAGACTTGGCAATTTTTTTTTCTTGGAACCAACTAGAAGGACAAATTCTGCTTCTCTTGGTAGCATATCTACTTTGAAGCGACTATAATCGAAAAAAAATGATTTGAATGAAGAGATTCCTCGTAACCTCTCCAATTAATCAATGTTGAGGATGGTGGATTTCTCATAATAACTTATGTGGCTCAATCCCAACAGGGACACAATTTTCCACTTTCACTATTATTGGTTTGAAAAAAAGAAATGTTAATGTAGATATCTTTTGCTAGCATGCAGAAAGAATAAATCAATAGAAATAATGGGTCGAAAAAACAATGTTAAATTAAGATGGTTACACAATGTGGATAAAAATATATCATTAATAACATTAGAGATAAGAATAATGATTAATTTAGGGGAATGGTTGTTTTCTTTGTAACCTCATTGAATGCAAGGAATTAGGTGGTGTCCCATATATCCCAAAACCCTTTTTTGAGTAATGATTCCCTAAATTGTGGAACTTGAAAGTTCCATGTTTTCATATATATAAGTGATGTTTAATTGAATATATAAGACTTAAAAAATTATATTATTTTTTTCTTTTCTAATTTTCTCCATTAGAAAAAGGTTAGAGTTATTTATGTATGTTTATTTACAATTAATGTGTTGTTTTTAGATTTTCTTTCGGTAGGTTTGTGATTTGATAAATTATTTTTCCAAAGTAAATTTCACAATAGACATTTTGATAGGTTTATGTTTAAAATCAAGAGAAAAGAGTCAAAATTAATTGTTCATTTTTATTTTATAAGTTATTTTATATTTTAATGTCACATTTTTAGTCAATTTTTTTATTTTATTTGTGATATTTACTCTTTTATTTTAAATATCAACAAATTGTTTTGAAGTTACATTAAAAATGTGTTTTTAACTTTTATAGTATCTCTCATATGAAAATGTTTTATCTTATTTTTTGATTATATATTTTTACAACTTACTTAATATTTTAATAGTCTTTTTCTTTAACTAAATTCTTATTATTATTGGACATATTTAATTATTTTATACATTTTATTGATTTCTAAAATTATTTTAAAACTATGTTTCAATTTAGCATACATTTTTAATGGAAATTGCTACTATTGATGTATTCAAACTGAAAACAAGAATTACAAACTTCCTCTACAATAATGCAGAAAGACATCAACAACCTAGCAGCATATGCAATGACATGCATACAACAAAACTATAAGAACAACAATGTTTCCCTGGGGAACCCAACTGGGAAAACTCCTATCTCACTTTCAATTAATTAGATGAGACTGAGAACCTATTACAATTGCTTGCTTCAAGTATGAAGTAGGAAGTAGCTCTAGCACTTGCAAACTTGTTCTCTTGCTTCTTGCTCGACACTGGTCAACACTTAGCCAATTTCTTGACATCACAAGATCCTGTTTCCTTACACAATTCAAGAGAAATTGAGCTCCTAAATAATAGGGAACTCCCTATTTCCTTGCACAATTCACAAAGAATTGTTCACCTGATCAATTGCCAACACTATACACTCAACTAGTATATATTTGATAATTACAATGTGCCTTTGACCTCTACTCTAGTCAGGCAATTTGAATTCCATGCATGCATAAGCTATATTTATGTGATTGACTAGTTAACTGATATATCATTGAGTTAACAAGAGTTCTTCTACTCAACTGACTTTTAATTGACTCAACTGAAGACTTGAGCTTAGTTAACCGAGATCAACAATACATAACTGAATTAGATTTGCTAAAACTTAGCAATTAGTACATGCACAACTCTACTCTTAGCCTCTAAGTCAAAATAGCTGAGCTAACTAAGTGACAAGGCCATGTCACTCAACATAATTGCCTCTGAATTGTCTGGTGATGTGGAATTTTGATTTTACTCAATTTGACTAAGGCAAAAGTCGAATTGAGATTTCTTGCTACACTTTCTAACATTCAGCTCCACACACACGTGTGTATTATTTTATTACTTATTATTTCTTACCAAGGCTTCTTAGCAATAGATTTACATGTTCACCATTATTGGTTCTCTCTCTCTTTCTAGAGATTTCGATTTTACTCAATTTGACTAAGGCAAAAGTCAAATTGATCTTTCTTGCTACTCTTTCTAAAACTTAGCTCCATACATACAAGTGTGTATTGTTTTATTACTTATTATTTCTTACCAAGGCTTCTTAGCAATAGATTTACATGTTGACCACTATTGGTTCTATCTCTTGCATAAATGGGTTCAATGTTTAAATTGCATTTTTGGATGCATAAATAGATTCAATGCCTGCAATTCATTTGGGCACTTGGATTGTGTTAGCTACATAGTTTAAACTTGCACTTCCAACAAATATTTGCTACATTTCAAACAAAATTGACACCTTAAAAGGATCAAAATGTGAAATAGTAAGACTATAAATGATTTAATCATAAGAATTGAGTTTTTTCAATTGCTTTAAGTATAATATATTCACAATTTTTGTTAGCCATATATAATATGTACATAAATGGCATTGAAATATTTTAATTAACATGAGTATTGAAATATTTGTTATATATATATAAAGTTGATATTAAAATATATTAGTTATGATGATATTCAAATGGTTTATTTAAATTCTATATTAAAATACTTTTGAATTATATATATGAAGTAAGTTGATATTGAAATATATTAGTTAAGATGAATGAATTTATTTAATTCTAATATTAAAATATTTTTAAAAAGTCACATAAGAGATATTTTTGGCCAACCCGTTTGAACCAACAAGTGTGGTTATGATGAATCATAGTTGTTGGTTTGAAACACGTCAGCCAAATATCTCTTATGTGATTTGAACCAACAAGTGTGGTTATGATGAACCACAGTTGTTGGTTTGAAACACGTCAGCCAAATATCTCTTATGTGATTTCTACCGAAAGACTTTGCTTAATTCATTGTGGATCACAAAAGCTTGAATACAGAAAATAAAACTAACCTAATATGCAAATTCATTTTTTTTTCAATATATCTAATATTGTTTTTTAATTAAAAAACATTTTTAGTTTTATTTTAAAATAGACACATGTCAACTTGAGGTTGACCATAGAAGCAATTATACATCTCCCTTATACTCTATTGTAGAATGCACCTCTTGAGTCAATAAATGTCATATGAGATGAGTTATGGATTTTTTTTGGACATGTGGTATTGATAAGTGATCATATTGTAACAAACCTTGTTTGCAGATATGGTAAAACATGAATAAGAATCTTATTATATGTTTTTTAAATGCATACATTTTTAACACATATATTAAGTCTTTTTATAATTAATAACCATAATAATAAGAATTTAAAATAAGTTAATTTTTATCCTTTTTAATATTATGAAATATAGCATAAAGTAAGTATATTGATATTTAGTTAGTATAATAATCTAATTTATATGGTTACATTTTTTAAAATAATTATTTGAAAAAATTATTTGAAAGTTGTTTTTAATTGTTCTATCTTTTTAAAATGAAATTTAAGAACAAAGTTAATAAATTAGGTTAATTTAATATTGAATCTAAATTTTGTTTAATAAAATATTCCAAGCACTTTTTAGGTTGCAAATTTAAAAGCATTTAATTAACACTTTTCTTTTTACAATTTATTCTCCTTGATTGATTTTTTTGTTTTTTACTAATTGAATTTAAGATTTGTTTAAAAATATTTCTAATATTTTTTAGGATATAAATTTAATAACACTTAATTTAACTAATTTTTTTATTACTTTTTTTTTGTTTTTATCCATTAATTCATAATTTTCTTTTTTAGTCACACTCATTAAACTTATCATTCATATTTAGTACTTCACATATTTAATACTTATATGTTTGTAAACTATTTTCAAATTATTTTGTTACATCCGTGCCATAACGGCAGGGACTCTTAGTGATCGAATTATTATAATAGCATTATTCATTTTTTAAATCAGCGTACAGTTTTATGTCATGTTTGATAAAACATGGTTATTCAACCTATCAAATGCATGAAATAATTTCCCAGCCAATAAGTTTTTTGTTCATGGTTTTCTTTTCTGTGAGAGCCTCTTGAAAAAGCATTCCACATGTCCTTGAATATTAGTTTGAATAGTCTATTACTTTTAAAGGCTATTTTTGTTAAGTGGAGGATTATGGTGGTTTTTTTATTTTTATTTTTTATTTGGTTATATAATTTGTATAGGAATATTAATTTGAAGATTCTATTATTATTAAGATGGTTTTTGGTGATAATCACATCGAAATTTATTTGTTGACGTTTTTCGAACCAATAAGTGTGGTTTATTGGCATGACAAGATGAAGAATCAGATCATGGCCCTAAGTTAAATAGAGAGATGTTTTTCGAATCAACAAGTGTGGTTCATTGTCAGCACAAGATGAAGAATCAGAGCATGGCCCTAAGTTAAATAGAGACGACTACTTTTGACCAAGGAAACAACTACAAAGGACATAACAACTACATTTGACTAAACCAGGAGACATGAAAAGAAGTAAAAATTATTTAATTTATTAATTAAATATTTAGATTGTTAAAACAATTCATTATTATTTTTATTTTTAACCAACAAATTAATTAAATGTTCTAAAGAACTTAAACACAGAACCTAAGACCTAAATATTTTTATATCATCTTTAATACTTTAAAACTACCCTAAGATATGTATTATTAAAGGACTATTATAAAACTAATAAATAGTGAGTTAATTAACTAACATGGTCATAAGTTTATTTATTTATTTTCTACTATATATCTAACTACCTAAGTAATATAATAAGGGTAAATTCTATGAAGATTTATTGGATAAATAGAATATAAATAATTAGTTAAATTAAATATTAAAGGTATCATGGTCTAAAAGTTTATTAAATAACCCACAAATTAGTTAATAAGTCTATATTTAAGTTTTATATGTAACACAAATAATAAAACCTAGGTAAAGGTAAGACTATAGGAAATTCAATCTAATAGAAGGAAAAGAGGGAGACTTTAGTAACCATCAATTACTAAGAATAAAATATTAGTAATAATAATTAAATAAAGAGTTAAAGAGAATCAAAGGAAAAATTCAAACCACTAGCAAAGGTAATAAAGGGGAAATAAACAACCTCGAAGACAAGGGAGAAAAAACTAGATAGAAAAAAGGCCAAAAAGGAACCAACCAGGGGGGAAGGGGGGGTAGGCTAGGGGGAAAAGGTGGGGATCCAACAACTGCTAATCTTCCAACCGTCATTATGATGCTTAGTCTTCTCTGCATGTTCAGCCAAGGCTGAAGGCTAGGTCCTCCCATGTTTGATGTCGGTGGCGTGCTCATGAATCCTTTGATTAATAGAGTGCCCTGTTTCACCCACATAGGGGGTCCCACAAGAGAAAGGGATAACATAAACACCTTTCATGTCATTGGGGTCGATGGGTCTTTAACAAACCTTAGGGAACTACGTATGGTGTTAAGGGGTCTAAAGGTTGAGGGAAAATTATGCTTCCTAAGGCTTCTAACAATCTTGTCAGTGGTCCTTTGGATGAAGGGGAGATGAACTCTTGAGAATCGATCTTTGGGGTCTTTCTTGACCTTTAGACCTATGCTAGCTTTAACGAAGGCTTTCAGACCTTGGTGCTTGCTATATCCATTGTTGAAAAAAACATTAAGGAGATGGGCTTTCACTTTATCAAGGGACTTTTCATCAGAGATTCTCAGTGCACGAGTAGCTAGTGTGTTGAGAACACCCTCCTATTCTTCCCCTTCCTAATCATATGTGTTTAAAAATAAACATTCTTCCCAATCAATAACAAAAAGAAGGAAATAACATAACAGAAATAAATTTGATCCCGAGCTTTGTCTTGCACCCTCTCCAAAGGTTCCTCTTGCAATCAATGTTGAAGAAGCTGGTAAGGTGTCCAAGAAGAAGATGAGACCCTCCTATTCTTCCCCTTCCTAATCATATATATTTAAAAATAAACATTATTCCCAATCAATAACAAAAAGAAGGAAATAACATAGTAGAAATAAATTTGATCCAAAGCTTTGTATTGCACCCCGTGGGTTTAATGGTGGATCGTCTTCTAGAAATTTATGAAATGCTTTGTTTCTACATTTTCTTGTGCAAGAAATTTGTTAGAATTTACTCCGGATCTTATGAAGCAATAGGAATAAAAATTTGAAGTTTTATTTTTAGACCCCCCTCCCCCATTCTTATTGGGAGGAGGTTGGTTCTTAGCCTTTTTAGAGTTTTGTGAAGTAAAAGAAATGTAACCCCTAATGCACTTTCCACATATAGGGTGGATTTTCAATATTATATATATAATATAATATATATACTATATATATAATATATAATATATATATATATATATAATATATATATATATATATATATATATATATTATATATATATATACTCATTCATGTTACTATATATATAACTCCTTGTTTTTTAGGGGCTAAGTATGCACTAACGATTATTGATGACTTCTCATGCAACTCTTGGGTGTAGTTCCTCAAGTACAAGAGTGAAGTATTTCATAATATTCAAGGCATTTAAAGATTTCATTGAGAAACAATTATAATGCTCCATCAAGAAGCTACACATTGATAATGGGCAGCAATATGTCAATAAGGAAATTCAAAATTTTTTTAGAGAACAAGGCATCCTTCATCAACACTTTGTTCCCTACACCCCTCAACAGAATGGCGTTCCTAAAAGGAAGGGTTCAATAATTAAGAAGATGGAAAATTGCATGATTCAATCCCAGAACATGGAACCTTCCTTTTGAACCAATTATATTCAAAACAAGATGCCTCATGAGGCAGTTGTACATATAAATCTAGTGGAAACTTGGACACATGAAAAACATGTTGTCTCTTAATTTCGGGTATTTTGTAGTCTCGCTTAGGCATTGATTACATATGAGAAGTAAAAATCCATGGAAAAGAAGACTCAAAAACTAATATTTATTAGTTATTATGAGGACATGAAGGCTTATTAGCTCTTATATCCTACCTCTAAGAAAGTTTTGTTCCAAAGGGATGTTCATTTTGATGAGAACAACAATCCATGATTGTCTTCCCCCCAATTTTTACTATTTATAATGATCCTAATCTTCATTATGGTTTTGAATTGTTCATTTTGATGACAACAACAATCCAAGAATGTCTTCCCCTCTTTCCTCAACTTTTTTTATTGTTATTGATTCTAATATTCATGATGGAAGATGAAAGTTATGGTAAATTTGCTCAGGTAGAAAAAAATCTACCAACAACACCATCAGATTCTGAGCAGTCAAATCAAGAGTGACATGTTCTAAATGAACCCTTAAGGAGGATCGTTCACAAAAAAAAGGATATTAGATATGGCTACGAGGCAACTGATTGAAGTTATCTTGCCTCAAATCAATCACAATCAAGAGGAATATTTCTCTTGCGTCATGCCATTTTAGAAGATATACAAAAAAATCTAATGCTATTTGAATACCTAAGTGAGAAGCTACCATGATAGAAGAGTATTCCTCTTTGATGAAGAATCATATTGTTGATTGCTAACATTGACATTTCTAGCTACCATTTTTCCATAGTAATCCCTTACCTATAATATCTCTTTTGTCCTAAAAATCCATATTATTGGCCTCAAATACCTATAATTAGGATGATGAGGTACATCTTGGTTATTGCTACATTATAAACTAATCGTATCTTTGCGTTGAAATCCTATGTGCACTGGTATTCTATGGAATTAACCTTAATCAAATACCATGAGTTGTGTATGAGCATTGAATAATGTTTTGAAGAATGTGTCATATTAATTATTTCAATGTATTGTGGTCATATATATTACTGTGTTGTTTTTTTCTATCTGCGTTGGAACTAGCTTTACTATTTACATTCAATGCACTATGAGCATTATTCAAAGGAAAGTACGCTTACCAATTTGGAGGAAGAGGATTTTCAAGACCACGAAATATAATTCCACAGTTCACTGTATGATACTTAGAGGTAAAGAAGTCTGTATATTCCCCTATCATAGCAGGGAACATCAACCGAATCTGACTCTATTGACTAGAAGTGCAAAAACTTCATCAGATGTATCAACATCCTAAAGAAAATTTCAAATCAACTTTGGAGAAAATGGGTGACTAGATATTGTAAGTGGGTGTTGCTCCTTCCTCATTGATCCATAGGTGTCATCAATTTTTTAAAGTGTAAGTTTGACATTGGAGAAAATGACTCAAATTGGTGAAGTATTGGAGTTCTTGAAAACCATGATACAATCTATTGTTTATGACACAATCCAAATCAACAAAGGCTCTCTCTTAGAAATTCAGACTTGTCTACAAAATGCACAGGATAAAATATTTTTTTTGGAACTTGAATCTCAACTTTGGAAAGCAGAATTACAATAGTGGAGTCATCATTCTGAACCTGTTTCTATTCAAAACATTGAAATAGACTCCAATAAGTAGCAAGTTGATTCATATCCCATACCTAATGAAGCAGCGAAATAGCATGCGAAAGTATAAATTCAGCCTGCACTTCCCAAGAAAATCTTCAGATCTTGAGAAGAGCTTGTCCACAACAAGAACATAAGAGGACTTGGATATGATAAGGAGGTTTCCTTTCATATTCAATATTACTCAAAGCCCATCCTGTTTAAGAGTGTTGGACTTCTTCATGATAGTTCACCTTTTGAGTTGGCCATATGAAATAACATTGTTTTGATCTTCATCCATGTAAGCAGTATGGTCAGCGTACTCATTCTTAACACATATGCTTCAAAAATAAGCCTCCTACAATAACAAAGATTCATCTTGGATGGATTGCTTCTTGGAAATGGGCTTCAACAACCAAGAAGATATTTCCCTCAAACAACAGGATTTGTTCTCGAATATTGAAAAGTATTGCAGTTGAGATCTCTTCATATTCTCACCTTGTATCTAACAGGGGGGGAGTGATGGCCATCTACAAGTTTCAAAGCCACATCAAGCGAGCCTGGGCCACAACCCACCATACCAGATTTAGAGTTGTAACCAGAGACATATATGCCATTGAGCATGCCTTCGGTTGGTGGTCAGTCTTAAACCATCTATGCGGGGTTAAGACTTCCCTTCAGAGATTTGGGGACACTTCCTTGAGCACAAAACATGATCTTCTTGCTAGTTTTGGAAGAGTTCTATGATTTGCATTAAGCATTCCATAGTTGGTGGTCATCCTTAAACCACTACACGTTGTAGACCTCCCTTTTTTAGGTTGAATGTCTCCATCTCCAAAGCATTAGGGACACTTCCTCTTGCAAAATATTTCAGCTTCTTGCCAGAATTGGAAGAGTTCTGGGAACTAGACTAAGCGTTCTAGTGTTGGTGGTCATCCTTAAACCACCCTCCTCATACCAACATTTCAGAGAGAACATTCAGCCTAGTGTTGTCATCCATATTTTTGCATATTTTGTATTACAACTCTCTTCTTGGACTCATACATACCCCTTTGGATTAATAGGGGAATGTTGGACACATAATCCTCTATGGGTTGGTGTGGAATGTGAACAGCCACCAGAGTCCAAGAGACTACTTGGAATATGAATCCAAGGGTCACATCAATGGACCAAAAATGTATATCATGGCAATAATATTTGCAATTCAATGCTTATCTTTCACATTTGATGTTTACAATCCATGTATGTTTAACACGCATTTTCACATACAAATTGTCCTTTAAATTATATAATACTTGTCTAACATGCTTGACATGTTTATCCCAAGTTCTGCTAAATAAAAGAATATCATCTAAGTAGACAATTACAAAGTCATCAAGGAATGGTCAAAAAACATCATTCATCATATGCATAATGTTGGGGCATTTTAAAGCCCGAAAGGAATCACTAACCATTCAAACAAACCCTTCATTGTTTTGAAAGTGGTTATCCAAACATCACCTTCTGCAATCTGAATCTGATGATAACCACTTCACAATATAAATTAGTAAAATAATTAACATATTTTAACTAACCTAACAAATCATTGATACAAGGAATAGGGTATCAATTCTTTACCGATACTTCTTTTATTACACGAAAGTCAACACACATTCACCATGTACCATCCTTCTTTGGTTTGAAATTTGTAACTATGGTTGGTCTTCATAATTATTATTTTTTCTCCATGATGTATTTGTAAAGAAAAATTTTGTAAAGCATGTTCTTCATGCTCTTTTCAAAAGAAGAAAATTTGAATTTTTAAATATATAGTTTTTGGCTCCAAAGGAAGCCATTTCAGCCTCCTCCTAGTCACATTGGCCCCTTCAAGTGTTCAAATCAGCTTTGTTAAGAAAGGCACCCATTTGGCCTAATGGATCTATATATATAAGAGATATTCGACCTCTTCTCAAGCTCCAATTGGATTTGATCATAAAAGACATAATATCTTCTATTAATCCATGTGAAGGAGAAAAGAAAGAAGGATGAACGATGAACATTGAATTTCTCCCTTTGTTGTACAAAACCAAATCTTTGTGGTAGCCCTTTATGCAAGACAAATATCCAGTGTGTAGGAACAAACATTTGTGGTATCCCTCTGTGCTAGATGAATTTCTATTGTATGAGACTAAATCTTTGTGGTAGCCCTCTGTGTTAGATGAATATAGTACCAAAATTCTAAGGAAGGATTGGATTCAGAGGAAGGAAGAAGGCATAATTCTAAGCATACCTTATCATACCGAATTTTGTGGGAAGATGACTTGACTAGGATTGAGTTGGACTATGTTTGACCAATTTTATTTGATGGTCAGTTTGACCTTGTAAATGAATAGGATGTATAGATGTATCTCTTGTTGAACATAAGAATTTCTCTAAGGAAAAGGTTGTTTGGTTTTCCCCCATGTGGGTTTTCCTAGGGTAAATGATTGTGTTCATGTGTAATTATCTCTTTATGATCCTTTTGGCATATTGTTTTATTGTTGATATCATATGTGTAATTTCTTTATGATGATAAAGGAATACACGAAAACATTAACCTAACTTGTTTCTCAAACTCCATAAATCTATATAAGCCATGCATTAGCATGCCTATTGTACTCTAGTTTTGATTAATTAAATAATGGTCCAATCCATTATTGCATTGTGATTTCTTGCCTTTATTTATAGTAATCTACCCAGGTTCTATGTGTTGGAGGGCCCATTATAACTACATTCTTGATTTGTAATGTATCATTTCATGTTCTGCACATATTTTCTATAGTTTTTTAATTTTCACAGATATTGTTTTTTATAGTGTTTGATGGTTGACGTACTGATAAAAATTATTAATACCATTCTATGGATTGTATACAAAGCAATGTTGTGTGGATAAAGATTATTATTTTAGTTCATATTCAACCCTAATTGGCTCTGTGTTAATGATTATATGATTGTATCATATTACTCTACATTTGCTTCAAGGTTTCATTTATATTCTAGAACTACCATAAGTTATATACTCTAGAAATTGTTGAGAATCATATTGAGATATCAAGTTCGATAATCTCATTCTTTCCCACCATAATCCGACCCCCTTTTTCTCTGATTCAACTTTAAGATAATACCAAGATATAATAGACCACACTCTAGTACACTTCATCACAGGTGGACTTGGTTTGATACAAATTCTACCAACTTTATAAATGATATTCGTTCTTTATTCCTAGTCTATCAAAAGGTGATCTACATTCTAAGGACTAATGTAATTCCCTTATGTTACAATTTTGAAATCTGACTGATCCATATACAAGTCTAGTTATAACTTGACTAAAATACATTGTCTATATTTAAATATACATATTTGAATCTTGCTTATGGTTACATATGAGATTGATTAATGTTATGCACAAAGATTGTAACTCTCATTGTCATAGTCAAGATTTAAATCATGTTTTACAAAGTTTCCCTATAACACATGTTTATTTCAGCTTGGTGTATATCCAAAGATTGGTATTATTTGTGATTTATCTTTTGTTTATGTTTTTTATTCTGAATTTAATCTAGAAGGTTGTCATTAGGACCATTTCTCAAGAAAAACTAGGAGATCTCTAGAGATAATCTTAATCTCAATTCCATTATGGCATATAGACTTTTAATTTAATGCTCAACTTTTGATTTTTAATATTTGGTTTCAAGAAGTTAAGAACCATAACTAGAATATCTTAATTTTCAAATACAACCGGAAAATGAGTACATGAAAGTTTCCCTGAATCAATGAAAGATTGTATTTTGGAGCCAAGCTGGGGGATTTGAGATAAAAGATTAGCTAAAAGGATCTTATATCCATTCACATTTTGTTTCAGTTTTTCACAGTTTGTTTTATATCTTTAGCATTAGATACGAGTTTGAATTATTATTTTGAATCAAATTGGAAGCTAATTATTCATTTGTTTTGAGAAGTAGATAACTTTCACATTGTCTTCACATATGTTGTTTACATCTCATGATTTTACCTCCTAGATTGACTTGTGAAGGGTTTATATTATGACATTAAAATAGCCCAACATTTTTGGTACCATTGTCAGGGAGCTATAAAAAGGTAATGGTAGGTAAGTAGTTTCCTTTTTCTTATTTTTTTTCATTTAACTTTGATCATGTTTCATTTTAACATTGGGAAGATAATAAAATACAAAGACACCTCTTTTAATTTTGAAAGGAAATTTCTAGCTTGCCACATTTACTTTAGTGAGTCTTCCCAAACCCTTTTTGATACGTGGTTAAATGGTTAAGCCAAGAGATAGTAAAGGTAGGTTTATCAAATTATTAACTTCTAAAGTTCCAGATGATTTATTTGGTTTTAAGAAAACCCCTCCTACTAATCCAGTTGAAAGATATGTGGGAAAAAATTAGAAGGAAGAAGCTTCCACACATCAATCAATTATTTTTCCTATTCTACCATGGTTTGAATCCATAATAGAAAAGAGGAAGAAAGAAAAAAAGGTTAAGGAAACTAAAGATCAATATATTGAAGAAACAATTCTTATGACTGATTTGATACTATATCAAGAGGTGTCTCTAAAACACATCTCTAGATTTATTGAGACGCCATGAGGTGTTGTTGTATCGTAAATAGAGGCTACTATTGAAACATAAATGCTAGAGACATGAGTTGAAGGAAACTTCCTCATCCACAAAAATTCAACTGTTGAATAACCTCCATCACCAAGCCACATTGAGTATATCTTATTTTGCAATATGGAAAAAGAACACATAAATGAAGAAGTTGGGAGTGAAACCACTTTCAAATTTTTCATCCTTGACGAGGCACCATATTTCAATATGAAGAACATATCTCCTTTTTTCCTACCCAATTTTTTGAGGTATGGACACACAATACCCTAATGCATTTTTATTTGAGTTTGGCATTTTGTGCCATAGTTATAAATATGTAAATGATTCCCATAAACTAGAGGTATTTCCTACAAATTTAAAAGACTATGCATTGACATGGTTCATGGGATTAGGAGAACATAGCATTAGATCTTGGGATGATATGAAAACTACTTTTGTTAAAAAGGTAGTTTAGGCTTGTCGATATGATGATTGTAGGCCCACACTTGGTCGAAACCTAGTTTAAGCTTGTACGTTCTTTGTTAAAATGTTAGGTAAATTTTTACAAGTCTTGGTGATCGACTCTCCTTTTATTCTTCCTTAGGTGTAAGTGCAATTTTCGTAAATTCCAACTCCAGGTCTTCTATGACTTTATAAGTGTAACTTATTAAAAATTGATTGAGGTTGGGTACAATTTGATACTAAATTTGTATTTAGATCTTTATGTTTTTCCAATTTATTACATTCTTCGTTTTACATTAATAATATAATAATTACTTGTAAAAGTACCATGCAATTTTATGTATACAAACCCTTCCTTTCATATTTTGGAATAAGATGTTTCTGCCATTTATTCTCTAAATTTTGTACATAATTCTTCTAGGTTTTGGCACACTTTGTAGTTATTGTTTATATATATATATATATATATAAGTAGTTATGACCAATCCTTGTACATAGAAAATGGAGTACATGACTCCTGGTTTTTGGGTTTCTGAACTTCTATTTTTTTTGAAGGATTTTATCGCTTGGTAGCGACTGCTTGCCGGTTGAGGAATGACCTAATAGCCCTTTATTAGTGTGTGTGTGTGTAAACACATCTAAAAATAATCTCCTATTTAACTCAAAGTTTTTGTACAAGATCAAATATCAAATTTGAGAAAACCTTTCCCATACATTTACATATAGAACTATTTCTTCAGAGTTAACTCTAACAAAATTAAACACTTTTAACATGAGACCTCATACTCATTAAAAAATTACATTCATTCCTATATCCTACATAGAAACATAAGAAACTTAAAACTCAAAATCTTAGCAGCTCATAGCAGATAACCTAGTTACTTATTCATATTTTTGAAAATATAATAAGAGCCACCACGCTTCTCCCAACCGATGAACTGTTGTCTTCAACAATTCCGCCTAATCTCCAAGACCATTCTTTATTAGGAAACAAATCAGTAACTTTCACAACTTTACCTCCTCAATCCATAACAATGTCTTACTAAATCTGGGTTGAAAATCCTTATTTTGTGCAGGTCCATTCTTTCTGTCTCCCTAGAACCTCGTTTTCCAGATTTCCTTTCTCTCCCACGATCTTATTTTTTCAAATCATCTTCTTTAACCCATGCATTTTTTCTCCCCTCATGATAGTTATGGTGGTAAGGTATCATCCCTCGAAGATGGAGGATTTTTCTTTTTCTGTGTTAACTATCCTTTCATGGACTACAACTAATTTCTAACTATCTCTTCACAATTGAGAACCCAACTTCTCACGTGGTGGCTCCTCTTATATTATCAAAATAAAAATAAGTAAAACTAACATAATTTTATTAATAACAATAAATATTTACATATCTCATAATTAAAATGTTCCACTTTACCTATTAGGCTCACGACCATCATTTGCACTCATGAAAATAAAATCATAAAATTCTAATAGGAAATAATTTCATCAAGGGCACTACATTAGACCTAGATACTTCTGACATCAATGAGTCATTACCTTCTCAATCAATGAAACATGGTAAAAGACAAGCTACAAGCAAAATTTGTTCAATAGATACTCTATTTTCATCTTTGTAGGTGTGCTTGAAATAGGAGCACAAAAGCAATGTCTACAAATGAAGTGGCTAGTGACAAATCAAGTTTTTGTCATCCCCCAAATAGTGTTTATACCTTATCACCGATTTTCTACCCGGTGAATTTATAAACACTATTTTGGTCCAAGATGATTATCTTCCTCTTTTATTCAAGATTTTGGATCCTTTCTTTAAGCTACAGAGGAGGCTCCACTAAGGTGTGCGACTCATGGAGAAGGGTTAGTGATGATTATATATCCATTATGTATTTTGAATCACCCTCCCTTTTTTTCCCAAGATGTTATGATGTCATTTGAATTTTTCAAGTTCCTCTTGAACTGTATTGTTAGGGATTCATGTAAATTAGAGTTGTAAGGAATCCAATTTTGTTTTAATAACCCTATCAAAGGAGATTCTTCAAGTCAATGCAGATTTAGTTTAAAGGAATGGGAGGCTTTGCTGAAAAAGGTTCAATCTATATTAGAATGGGAACATGATCTGAATTTCCCCATATCGAATTCCACTAACAATTTTTTAAGCTAATATCCAGCAAAGAATTAGACATAAGATAATGGCCTAACCTTTTTACAATCTTGGTATATCCATATCTGTTATTTGTATAGGAAGGCATCAACTTTCGAGGAAGGATATTACAAACCTTCATTTCCTCAAAGAGGGTGATGAAAAAATTATCCAATGGGTCCAATTTTTCCATAGGCCCCCAAATTTCAGAGTTTCCCAAGGTGAGATTTAAATTTTCACCTATAAACACACAACCCTGATAAAAAAGTGGAAGGGAAGAAAAATATTTCTAGAATTTTTTTCTCTCAACATATGGTCCATATATATTTATGTCAACGAAATATTTATTGAGATACATCAAGAAGAAAAACTGAGGTAGTCCCAAACAAACTAACTAGGATGTGGAAAGACATATATGTTGAACTAGTCAACCTGAAAAAAGATCCCTAGACCTGCCAATGGCATCCAATGCTATGAATTATCACTCAAGTAACACTAATTTTAACAACTATATAACTTTGTCTCCATTCAACATAGTCTCTTGGAGGAAAGGAACCTAAGGAGAGACAGACTTAATGAGTCTTTTGATAGCCTATTTTTTTGAGGGGTTGGAAAGATCCCTATAATTTAGAGAGAGTACTTTCATTTAGAATTAGAAGGAAGGCTTGTTGCTCTAAGCGCACTTAATATATTAATTTCTTTCGCGGACTAAATTTCATCCAATTCCTATGTTTGAGCTTTTAGCAACAACAATTTCCTATCCCTTATGGATTTTGATCAATAATAACTAAGAAAAATCCCCAAACCTCATACTTCATCTAAGGGTAGGACATCAAAGGAGTCTAAAGATTGAGGAGAGGAAAAATTATTAGAGAAATGACGATTATAAGGGGGGGAGGGGAGAAAACCTGAGGAGGAAGAGGAGTAGTGGCAAGGGAGAGGAGTGAGCAGTTGGCTAGGTAATCAGAAGAGGAAGGAGAAGGAGAATAAGGGGGAATGAATAACAATGGATCCATACATGGTGAAGTGAAACCAAAAATAGGTTTTATCAGCTTAGAAACAAGAGGATGAAGAAACTAAAGTGCTATCCATAATAGAACTAGAACACAAACTAGATACAAGTAAGGGGGTGACTCTTGGCATATGTGAGGATGATTAGCCCTCCAAACAGGGAACTATAGAAGTAGACACACAAATGAGCTAGTTTGAGACCCTTGTAGAACAATAGGGTTAGCTCGTTGTCCTAGATTGATGACACCTTAAGTTGAATAGAAGGAAGAGGATCTAATGACGAAGTAGTGTCCACCATAAGAACTCGATTTTCTAGAGGGTTTCCACTGTGTCATGACATGTAGGAGGTTGTAGTAGAGACACATAGAAGAGTGAATCCTTCCAAACCTAGTTTTTGGAGGATTTAGCAAAGGGGAAACCCTTGCTGAGATGACCATATGTTTGACAATGTACACATTTGAAGGGGATTCCTTCATAATTGAGGCTCTAATGGTGTATGGTGTTCCCTATACTAATGATATAAAGTTTGGGAGTCTGACCTTGATATTTAAGCCACCTAGAATGTGAGCTAACCCCATGTATCCATTTTGGTAGAAAGAGAGATCATAGTCATAATAAAACCCAAGTGTGTTGCACACCTCCTTAAAAACATCCTTTGACCAGAAAATGAGTAGTCTACGAAGTCAAACCCAAATTGGAATAATGTCCATTTTTCAAATTGTGTGTAACACCCGCCTCCCACATCCACCCAAATTATCATGAAAACTAGGGTAAACATGAGATGAGAGGCTACTATGATCAGATTCGACCTCCTAGGTGACCTTAAGGAAGTGGAATCGACAGAACATCACAGACAATCATCCAATATCATCAATATAACCCTCAGGAGACAATTTTGCCACTTAGATAGTCTGTCCCTAGGTCCCCCTGTTGTTCTGTACAATTTAAGGCTTAGTTGCTCTCATGATATGGGCAAGGGAGTGACTAGAGACCTAAAGTCACTCTCATAGGCCTGCCTACCAATGAATGTTGTCCAAAATTTCCATTTTTGTGCCAGTGATTCCGAGATTTGATCCACTTTTTCAAGCCTAGAGCCTAGGCCACTGCCTAGAATGGAATGAAAGCTCATAATTAAGTAAAGTACAGGTAAACAATGATGCAAAAGTAAGTAGTTTATCAAGGCCTTAACCATACCCCTATTAGCCATGGCAAGCATTTCATCAAGCATATCAACGACATGTAACCTACAAGTGTAAACAACAGAGTTAAGTTTAGGGATCTCTTACTTATCTGAGAATCGCCATGAACCATTGTTTCCTCATGTCATTTTCTGCCTTATCACTTATTAGGTCATATATACAACATTTATTCAAATACAAGTAAAAACATGTTGATGGCCTAACATAGTTGCTGCCATAAAATGAACATATAACCAGCATAATAGGAATAAAATTACAATAATCATATCAACCATCAAAATCCATATATACACCAATACATTTACACATGAAAATAAATGGAATGGATTTATCATTAATCAATGCAATGAACCAATTGGAGATGGGACTACCATGTTCCACCCAACCATAAAATGTCTAAGCAAAATCTCTCTTCAGCCATTCACCCATGTGCCATATTCTAAGCATGAAAGTGGGACTCAAAACAAAAGAACTCAACTAGGGCATACTAAGGCTAAACCACCTCACCATCTTTAATAGAAACCAGGATTTACCATAATCCATCTTGGATCACTAGGCCAACACAATGACGCAGGAAAACCCTCGTATACCCACAGTATGCATATGAAATGCAAAATCTATTTTGCCCCATGAATTTCAGACTCTCTACCGAGTCAAATCTTTATTACTTAAGGTTGAAGGCCCCTTATGTAGAATCCCATGCGGAACCATTTGTAATTAACCACAGTCTGTCCCTTAATCCATCCTTTCCATCGGGACTCTATACTCTCCCTTCATTAAATCTTTTAATCAATCCTTAATTAATCCTTTTGCTTGCACATATATCCAAACCCCACTCTATAACTTTGATTATACACGGACTTACCCATAAAACCTTCTATCAGTGCTTTATTTCTATTATAATTACTTTATAATAGAAGTCTTTCACAAAGCATACATAACTTACCTTTTCAGCATTTCCTTTACCTTTGCACGTTTACCAATGCATGCCTTTATTGCTATCACAGGATTCAAGACTCTTAAGAACCTGTCTTCGGAACTCCCGATCTGCAGGATGCGATCACACTATCCACCATACCACGATTTTTATATATGTCTCTGATTCTCTATCTTTATCGCATTCATTCCCACCGTTGGTTTTACTCATCAGATCCATTAGTTGTCCCGTTTCGCGGGTCACGCAAAAATGCATTCCTCCTTTCGCATCCGATATGCAATAAACTACAACTGGACTCCAAATACAATAAAACTGCGTCCATTACCTTCTCGGGTCTGCTCTGTATCGCACATCGCAAAACTTCTCGGCCCGCTCAGCATCGCTCATCGCAATATCGCATATCGCAGTTGTTAAGGGCCAAGGTACATCCAACATGAATATTGCGATGTGAACTAATCACCGATCGTATCAGACATAGCACATCGCACATTGCACTTTCTTGAAGCCCTAGGTTCATTCACTCTCCAAGGAAATATTGCGATGCGGGATTTACCAGTGATCCTCTACCATTGATTAGAGCACTTGATCCAACAGTCAGCAATGATATCGCTCATCGCAAATCGCAAATCGTTTCAATTCGGGGTTTACTTATTCCTGAGATATGTTGCGATGTGATTCCAATTGTTTCATTCTATGTGACTTAATCCCATCCGTTGATCGTAAAGATCAAACGACTCTTATGCACCAACACTTCATTCCTTCATCCGTCACTTTACTTGGGTTTTACGCCATTCCTTCAATGTTTTATGTGGTTTTGGTTTACTTTAGGTTCTCGTCCTTCCACTATTCTGCTACGCAACTCCCTCCTGAGCTTAACTCCGCGTCCTTCTTTAATTATTGTCCCTGCAGAGCTTTTACTTCAATCCTTTAATCGGTTTCAATGATCCATTACGATCCTCCATGTCATTCTTCTTTCTCTGTGTTATGCCAAACTCCACCTGCAACCTCTGTTACATAGAACTACTCTAGTTCACACACAGATTATAATTGAATTATCCCACACACACACGCAAACTCAGAATTGAGTTGTTTGTATTAATAAACAAGTATTTACATAAGAATCTCTCTCTCTTTGGCCTAATCTTCAATGTCAGTGGTCTCTGTTTCATAATCTGCTTATAGGCTTACAGTTGCACTCTAACTATCCAAACAACTAATTATCTAACCTTTGGCTATGCCTTTTAGGCTTACAATTATACAAAAGGATTCTACAACCAATTCCTGGTTTAGATCCATATCGTTCTCAATAAAATCCTAAAATCTCTTCCTTATCTCTAAGGATCCTCTGTAATCCACAAAATCATGAACTAACTCCTAATCCAAGATTTACAATTAATTCACAAATCCCTCAATCTCTCAACTATCCTAAACCTCTCATGTTCTCCTACATTCGAGAACATTTACAAATATGTCTCACAATATTCAATTAAATCCTATTCTCATTAAAATCACTCAAAAGCCTAAATAATTACATTAATTCAATACTTAGGAAACCAACTTCCTTAAAACACAAGACCCCCTATGTCTACTAAAATACAATGATATTATTGGGCTGAATGCTCCTGCATCACACAATGAACACATCATAACTAGCTTTACTGTGATCTTCACCTGATCACTAGGCCAAACAAGAATGGGTGCCACCGGATTTCTCCACCTACACCGTGTGGAATTTTACTATCTCCTAGTCTCTTAGGCTTTACCGCAATCCAACCGTGGATCACTAGGCCCTAAATCAAGACCCACTCTCCAAGATTTACTGCATGTCCCAAACCCAGGATTACTAGGCCCAACAAAGAGAAAACCACCTCTAGGATTTATCGTATATCCTGCCATTCATCGGCGAGGATTCCAAGGCCATCCAAGGCTACACAAAATTCATCTTTACTGCAACCCACATTCCAGTTTTGGGGTTACTAGGCCATGTGTTCTACCATTTTGGAGATCCGCCTCACTCAGCTTCGAATCCATCCAGCAATCCAGCTCAACCAAACATGAGAACCCCCATCACACCATGGCTATCCAGAAATGGCAAGGCTAGGCTGAAAAATATTGTCACACCTAGAAAAACCCATGCCATGATAGAAAAGAACCACATGCAATGCCATGCATGCCAAATATAGCAAGGAAAATACACATGCAAGTCGATACCTGTAATGTAGCCTGTTGTAGCTTCTTGATCTTATGTTTCCCTTCTTAATCCTTGCTTCCTCTTGCCTTCTTTTCCTTTCTTTCTCTAATGCCAAAGAACTCCAAGAAAAATCTAAGTGTCCAAGAGTATGAGAGAGAGAGATAATAATTAGATAGCTCCAAAGCTAAACTAACCAAGCCTTCCCCAATGATCCTCAGAAGCCTTTTTATTAATGAGGCCTCTATTTTCTTCATTTTCCATTATTTTCCTTCATTTTCCTCCTCACATGCAACCTGTGACCTTTCACATTCCTTTTCTCCTAATTTCCATTATTTTGATAAATAAATGTGCCAAAAATTCTTTTTTTCCTCTTTAATGCCATAGTCATTACCTTTGCCAATTTCCTTCACCATAAACAACCAAATGAACACCCCCACTAGGATGTCCCGCCCAACATTCAACTTGGAACACGTGTCCCATCATCTGTGGTAGTTATATATTTTTACATGGAATTTTCACCAAGGTTGTTAATTGTGCATCAAATTTAATTGACCATTGTTTGGTGAAAAGTCCTTGAGTGCCCCAAATCTATCGACAAGCTAAAATTTTCTGAGCATCTTCCTTAGAATTCATGATCTATCCCATCCAACCCTTAGCTAAGATCTTGTATTTTCGGGCATAATGCGACAACTGGAAAAATTTATATTCTATGCATTTCCTCATAATTTCCATAAACATAGGTTTGCTACAAAAACATCCCACCATTGTTGATATTTCCAACATGTAGATATCAATTATTTGAATTTCCTTCCCAAGAACCAGTTCGAGTTCCTCTAACTTTCATTTAACACATTATTTTCTCTGTTTATTGGGGGACCGACTGTAGGCATTGGTTTTATGGGAGGCCGAGGTTTCAAAACACCTCCACTGAATATTTTCAGTGTTAGAAATATGTCTACGAAACTAGTAAGTAGTTGGAAAGGAAAATGACTAGCAATTAAGTCTAAGGAAACCCAAAATGCATAAATAAGGATCGCAAATTTGGAAAGTCTACCAGGTAATGTGGTGATGAAGTTTCACTTAGATGAACGGAAGGTGGATAGGATGATTGGGTAGGTGCTACAGATGAAGACATTGAAGAGGGTGCATAAGGAAAATCACCAGTGATCATGACTAGCAGGGGACCTCCACTCAAGACTTGCTACACCATGATTACCTTTGATCTTGTGGTTGACCAAGTTTTACGTTTTATTTATGATGACAGTTGGGGAGCCTGTGACGATGAGAGAATGAGATAGGCTAGAGCAAGGTCCTTTCCATAAATCCCAAAGGAAGTTTCTACTAAGGTCGAGGAATTGCTTGAAAGAACAAAAGTGGCCAGAATCCGGGCAAAAAGATTTCAAAAGATCTTGCACCAACAGTGTTTGAATCATGATTTTATGGTGGAAATGGATTTAGCACCATCAAAACCTCTGGGGAACCCAAAACCTTGAAGTTTGACAATTGTAACCTAAAATTAACAAAATCCCTGTCGGATTTTATCAAAATCTTGCTGGAATTTCCATGATTTTTAGGGAAAAAAAGTAGTCTAGTTAGACTACAGCAAGTCCAAATGGAAATGCCTTCAAGTGGGTTGTCAAAGTAATATCGTTGATCGAAGTACATGGTTTTAATTAGAGTGCCGAGAGAGAGTGATGCAAAGGTCTATACCTTGCTGCAAGCCTTTGAACACTGTAAACCTAACCATGGAATCCACATGCAACCATCTCTCTTCCCCTTACTAAGTGAATGCTTTCATTTTCATTTTTCGAATTTTGTTGTTTTGTATATGTCACATTTTAATCATAAAATGTACTTTGTATAACATTCTAAAAGATCATGAATGCAATATTTTGTAGTTGGTAGAAATGAGTGATTTGTCTTCTTTCTTCAAATTCAAAGTAAAATTTTGGTATTTTGTTTTTTGTAGAAATTCCCACTGTAGATCACCTGGTAATGCAATGTACTAACGCAAAAAACTTGATCTACTTCTACAAATAATTTAGCGGAAGCTTAATCGAACATGAGCAACATCAATAAGAACACATATAACTGATAAGAAGGAATCAATTGCACATAACACAGAAGAATTTACCGGGGAAAGCCTCAGCCTAAA
The DNA here is from genome assembly GCA_000404065.3 of Pinus taeda. Taxonomy (NCBI): domain Eukaryota; kingdom Viridiplantae; phylum Streptophyta; class Pinopsida; order Pinales; family Pinaceae; genus Pinus; species Pinus taeda. The sequence continues at coordinate 54,697 of APFE030080570.1, forward strand.
ACCCCAACTCTGTATTATCATACAAGTGGAAATATAACCAGTATTACAAAAAGAATCAGCTCAAAATCTATCCTGGTCTCTCTACAATACCTTTGCTTCTCATAGACAGTCAAAGGCCTCTAACCTCTGGTCTACCCTCCAAGCCTCCTATTTCTTTGCGCAATTTTGATTGGGGTCTAGTGCAGCCACTTGTGTGAATTGGCCTCTTCACACACTCACTAACATCTGATCCAACTACACAGTCTTGAAGGAGATAAATCCTTCTCATGGATGAGCTTCCTTTATAGGAAAAATATTATCCAACTAATAGTACATTGTCCCTTCTTTGATCTTAACTGGGTCTCTATCTGAACTGACATGCATGAGTTATTCATGAGAGAATCTTCAGTTATCTGAAGTGAAACAATTATATGCTAGCATGCATTAACTAACTGAACTTACTTAATTTAAAAAAACTGTTTAAATCAAATATAACTGGACTTGACTCAGTTAACTAAGCCAACTAATTACTACTCAAATTAGAACTCATCCTTATCTCTTTACTGATGGATAAATTCCTCAGTTAATAGATAAACTATTGCATGTCCTCACATAGACTTCATGTTTGATTTTTCACAACTAATTAACTCATGGTGAATTAATTAATTTATTTTCAAACCACTGTTAAGTTCAAATTCGAATTTTACTTCCTATGTTTAGTCCAGGGACTGACTAAAATAGGGATCCATCCTAAACTGCTAAAAATAGCAATTCAATTTTTAGCACTTCCATTTTTCATTCCCTGTTTCCCAATCTAGCACTGGTACCCAAACTGCTATTTTTAGCATTTCTTGTTGCCATTTTCAACACTCCCTCTCAACAAAAAAGGCATTCAACTCGAACTCGATCCTGTATCTCTGGAATGTTCTGCATGCAACACTCCTACCAAGTGTGGTTGCTTCAACAACTCTTGGAACAGAAAAAACTCCCAACTGACCTCGCCATTGGGCTAGAAACATACTCTGATGTTGAAGCTCTACCTACTGTTGACAAGTGCTCCCTCTATGACCTCTGAGCTACTACAACACTCCATGCATCTCGCACCATTGCACACCTCTCTATGCCATCCTGCACTGGTGCAACACTCATGTGCCTCTTGCATCATTGCAGCCTACTAGCTCTACATATTCCTAGGACTCCTGCACTGTAGCTCTCTTTGCCGCTCCATCCGCATCTATCTCTTCCCAATCAGTCAGTCCTGCTACTCCTCGTCGGAGCTCCCGTAGCAAAGTCGAATCAAAGAGGTTGGGTACCTCAAGGATCCTGCCCCCATATCAGCCTCCATGGGATGATCACTCCACATTATCCCACCTCCTACCTGGAGGTATGGCTGCATGTGATCCCTATACCCACCTGGCTCGAAGTTTCCACCTACTAGAGGTCTCTGCATGAGTAGATGTCTCTACTCAATCTCCTCTCAGCTTCCCCTGTTGTGGCTGCTCCACAACCTCCTGAATCTGTTGCACCAATCGTGGCTCCTCCACAATCGTCTGAGACTTCTTCTGGCTCTACATGTTGAGAGGTAATATACTCTCCCTCTCAACCACCAAGTCTCCATCAGTTGCCTTGTTTCTCAAGGCTTTGCAATCATCTTGAACCTCAAGAGCATACAGGTTCTTGACTCGTGAACCGATCTGCTTCACCTGTCTAGTGATGATGTGTCTAAGGAAAACCTTTCCCTTACTAAAGACTACATCATAGCCTCTGTCTTCTAGCATCACGATTGACACTAAGTTTCTCTTCAGTCCTCTTACATACTTGAAAACGGTCAAGGTAAGGTGAGCTCCATGCTCCCTCTGAAAAATAACCGTGCTACACCTGAGACACTATACTTTTCATCATTACCCATCACTATGAGTATCTGGAGATCTTTCTCCTCGAAAGTACTGAACAAACTCTTATCGCCGGTCATGTGGAAAGAAGCTCCACTGTCAAGAAACCAACCACTTCCAACCATGGATGAAACCATGCATGTGAACAGTGTGAAATCCAACTCGAACTATGAGGCCAGTGCCTCACCTTTTGATCCTTCCATGGATCCCTTCTTGGATTTCCTCAGTGGACAACGAAAGCATCGCACTTTCGATTTGTCAAACTTCTTCCCGTCATGGGAAGAACTGGATTTGAAATGAGAAACCTTCTCCTTCCCCTTCTTCGCCTTACTTGCTAAGGCACAGTTTTCTTCATCCTCCATGGATGAAGAACCATCACTGGTGCTTCTTCTTATCTCCTCCTGCATCAAATTTGACCAAAGTCTTTCCCAATCTGGAAGTTTCTCTCTTCCATTAACCGAGTCCTGGTAGCTATGCCATCTCTTAGGAAGACCGAGGAGTGCAATACTCACCATGTCATCATCCGCTATCATGATCCCTACACTTCCAAGCTCACCCCTGCATGTGGTAAGCATGCTCAGATACATAGAGATCGTGTCGCCCTTTTCACACTTGATCTTTCGAAGCTTGTCCTTCAATGCCATCTTCCTCTGATCACTTCTATTATGATATAGATCTCTCAATGTTTTCCACATTGAAAATGGTGTCTCCTTCCCATGGAGACTCGAGACTATGTGAGCTCAAACTCCCTCCAGAAGGATTCTCCTTGCTCTAGCCACACATTTCTTCCATTCAACCAATTTAGCAGCACCAGTTGGCTTGAGGACTTCTTGATCAATGAAGTCCTTTAGACTGTTATCCTCTAGTACTTCTTCCATGCGATCCTTCCAGGCTATATAATTCGAACTGCCATCAAGGGCATATTCGAGTCTCAAACCATTGAACGCCATAGGTGAAATAGAGATGTGATAAGAAGTTGATTTCTATATTCAAAAATCACAAACTTCAACTTCTCCCTTCTTGTATATTGTTCTTCCTTGATCACCTGTGCTCTGATACCATGTAGAACTTTTTCTACAAAACCTCGCTCTCGTTCCATGTAGAATTCCCCACTGTAGATCAACAGATTATGCAATATACTTAAACAAAATACAAGATCTACTTCTACAACACTTTGCGGAAGCTTAATCAATTTGAGCACGATCAATGAGAACACATATAACTAAGAATGAGAAGCAATCACACATAACACAGAAGAAATAACCTGGGGAAAGGCTCAGCCTAAAACCCCAACTTTGTATTATCATATAAGTGGAAATATAGTCTGGATTACAAAAAGAATCAGCTCACAAGCTATCCTGCTCTCTCTGCAATGCCTCTGCTACTCATAGACAGTCAAAGGCCTCTCTCAAACCTTCTCCTCTGCCCTCCAAGCTTCCTATTTCTTTGTGCAATTCTGATTGGGGTCCAGTGCAACCACTTGTCTGAATTGGCCTCTTCACACACTCACTAACCTCTGATCCAACTACGCAGTCTTGAGGGAGATAAATCCTCATCATGGATGAGCTTCCTTTATAGGGAAATATTCATCCAACTAATAGTACATTGTCCCCTCTCTGATCTCAACTGGGTCTCTATCTGAACTGACATGCATGAGTTATTCATGAGAGAATCTTCAATTCTCTAAAGTGTAGCAATTATTTGCAAGCATGCACTAACTAACTGAACTCGCATTAATTTAAACAATCTGTTTAAATTAATCTAACTGGACTTGACTCAGTTCACTAAGCCAACTAATTACATCTCAAATTAGAACTCATCCTTATCTCTTTAACTGATGGATAAATTCCTCAATTAATAGAGAAACTGTTGTGTGTCCTCACATAGACTTCATGTTTGATTTTTCACAACTAATTAACTCATGGAGAATTAATTAATTTATTTTCAAACAACTGTTAAGTTCAAATTCAAATTTTACTTCCTATTTTTAGTCCAAGGACTGACTAAAATAGGAATCCATCCTGAACTGCTAAAAATAACAATTCTATTTTTTGCAATTCCATTTTTCATTCCCTGTTGCCCAATCCAACACTGGTACCCAAACTGCTATTTTTAGCAGTGCTATTTTTAGCACTTATATTTTTAGCATTTCTTGTTTCCATTTTCAACACACCTCTCAACAAGAAAGGCATACAACTCGAACCCAATCCTATACCTCTGGAATGTTCTGCATGCAACACTCCTACCAAGTGTGGTTGCTCCAGCGACTCTCGGAACAAAAAAACTCCCAACTGACCTCTCTATTGGGGTAGAAACATACTCTAATGTTGAAGCTCTACATGCTACTGAAAAGTTCTCCCTCTTTGACCTCTAGGCTGCTGCAACACTCCATGCATCTCGCACCATTGCACACCTCTCTGTGCCATCCTGCACTGGTGCAACTCTCTTCAATCTCGTTTTCCCTTCCGCCCTGTGAAAAGTGAAAATATCTACTCGTTTTCCCTCCACCCTATGAAAAGTGAAAATATACTAATTTTTTTAGAACGTAAATGAAGATTGGAATTGGGAGGGATTTGTTACATCAAAATTAAGGCTGAATTTTTTCAAAAATGTTAAAATTTCTCTCCCTAAAAAACAATAAATGCAATATTTATAGAGTATAGAGTAGATGTGTGGGTGTAATGTAAGTATGTAAACAATTATAAATATGGGCTTAGTTGAATAATAATAATGTACTCAATAGAGGAGGAATGACCTGTTATAGAGTTTTATGAACCCAACATTCCAGACTACCAAGTGAGTCCATCATCAGAGGATGTGATAATAATATCTCTAGAATATCTATTGTCACATCCCCTGATGATGGACTTGCTTGGTAGTCTAAAACGTTGGGTTCATAAAACTCTATAATAGGTCATTCCTCCTCTATTGAAAAATATCCTCACCTGTATGGATTCATTATTTAACAATAATAATGTAAACAATTCTAAATATGGGCTTAGTTAAATAATAATAATAATAAAAGTCAAAAGCATGGGGATGAGTACAAAAATCTAAATCTTGGCTTAATTAATAATAAAAATAATAAAATTCAATTTTCTTTATTTTGATTTTGTTATTAACTTGTGAATAGGTTTTGTTACAATACCATGAGCCAATACCATGGCTTATCAATACCTCAAGCCCAAAAACCATAACTTATTTCACAACCAAAATATTTATAACAATATGACAAGATTCTTAACCATGGATATTCACCCCCCCACTTTAGAGTGGATATTATTAACTTGTAAAAAATTGGTTTTGTTATAATTTCATGGGCCAATACTTTGGCTTATCAAAACCACGTGCTCTAAAAAAATAACTTATTTCACAATCAAGTTATTTTATAACAATATGAAAATATTCTTAACCATGGATATTCATTCTCACTTTACCATGGATATTATTAGCTTGGAAATAGACTTTGTTACAATACCATCGGCCAATACCATGGCTTATCAATATCACATGCCCAAAAAACATAACTTATTTCAAAATCAAAATTTTTTATAAGAATGTGACAGGATTCTTATTCATGGATATTCACCCAACCTTGTCATTGATATTTTGAACTTATGAATAGGCTTTGTTACAATAGCATGGGCTAATACCATGGATTATCAATACCACGTGCCACATATCTTATTTCGCAATCTAAATATTTTATTACAATATGACAAGATTCTTAACCATCGATATTCACCCCCAATTTATCATGAATACTATTAACTTGTAAATAGGATTTGTTACAATACCATGGCTTATCAATACCACATGCCCAAAAACCATAACTTATTTCACAATAAAAATATTTTAATTTTATTTAATTTTATAACATTTTTTATTTGAATCTAATAGGAAAAGGGTTGTAATTAGCTTTGAGATATATATAAACCCTCTATCCTCACTACTACTAAAATTATTCCCATATAAATTAAATTAAGGTTTTAATAAAATAAAAATGAGAATACTTTTGTATTTAAAGATGTGAAATTTATATAATACAAATATTAGTAAGAACCAACATAGATCTATCTTAACTAAGGATCCAAGTGATTATAACAAGCAAAGTGAAGGGAAGAGGGGGTGAGATAGTGACAAAGATGGAGGGTAAAGAGAGAGAGAGAGAGAGAGTGTGAGAGAGTGATGGGGGGAGACGGAGAGAAGGAAGTAGGAAGAGAGAGAGGGGAGAGAGAGAAGAAGAGAGGGGGGGAGAGAGAGATATGGAGTTGGAGGGGGAGAGAGAGAGAGAGGAAAGAACTAAAGCATAGGGAGATAGAGGTGGAGAGAGAGAGGGATTGAAAAGGGATAGATGGATAGAGATTGATGAAGAGAAGTGAGGAGGGAAGAGAGAGAATAGGTGGGGATAAAGATAGGGAGAGAAGGGAAAGAGACAGAGAGGGAGGCACAGAGATGGAGGGGGAGAGAGAGAGTGATGGGGGGGACAGAGGGAGGTGAGAGAGAAAGGGAGAGATAGGAATAAGAGAGAGGAGAGAGAGATGAAGTTGTAGGAGGAGAGAGAGGGAAGGAAGAAGAAAGAAATAGAGGAAGAAAGGTAGAGAGAGATAGGGAGTGACAAGGGAGCGATGGAGAGAGGAGAGATAGAGGGAAGATAGAGAGGCAGAGAGGAAGAGGGAGGGAGGAAGAGATAGATATGGAGAGAGAGTGTGTATGTTTGGGGGCGTGAGATAGAGAGAGGGAATAAGAAAGAGACATATAGATACAACTATAGATATTATATAGTATTATATAACCAGCCTAAATCCATCTTAACTTAGATCTATCAAGCGCCAAAAAATAGGTTTGCACATCGAGAGATTGGATTCCTCTCGGCGCTTGATAGATCTAGGTTAAGATGGATCTAGCCTGGCTTAATAAGTTTGTAGATGTATTTGATAAACTAATTTTTTTTTATGGTTGTGTTTGAAACATTTTTTCCATATTTGGTGTATTTATCATAAACTAATAATCTAATTTTAATTTAATTTTAAGCTTACCTTTTTTATGCAATGATTTTGTTTTTAGTTTATAAAGATAGACATGTTATAATTTTGTAATTTGAAAAGGAAACACGTGCTCTTAACTTGGTTGTATTGAAAACATTTAAGTGTAAGAAAGAAACATGCTCTCTTAACTTGGTTGTATTAAAAACATAATTGTTCTTGTATACTAGGTGGGTGCAAACAAGAGAGAGTATATGGTGAGTGGATTAAATAGTTAAAAACAAATGTTAGTTAAGGAGAAAGTTTAAAAAATCTAACAAATAGGCTAGGGTTAGGATATTACTATTTTGGGACATCTAATGTTGAAGGTACATTTTATGGAGGTGTAGTCTAAGCCCTTGGGTGTAGGGCACATATTATTGGTATCTTGGACTTTTGGTGTGCGTTAGTGGTGTCAACTAGTGGTGGAGAGTCCAACCAATGAGAGGCAAAGTTTTTCATTTACAAGGTTGGCATCAATAAAGTATTCTCACTCTCTACCCAACTCTAAGATGAGGAGTGTGCATAATGGACTTATTATTGTAACAAATTACAAATATTTGATTATCTTTAAGTTCAAGGGCTTGAAGTGGCTACCTCAACCGACAAATATTTAAAGGAACTATGTGTTTTTCAATTAAACCCTTATGGTCAAGGAGCTGGAAAAGAGGAAGGCCTTATGGCTATTTTTAAGGGGTTGTAATGACCCTCGTATTGTGGTAAATATGTAGATATGATGCTAATGGTCCCGATCTTAGTACATTCATGTATATAATGTAAATATTTTCCTATCATCTTGCATTGTATAAATATGATAAATATTTTGTGGTTACCCTGATGTACATGTTGAAGTTCCACTTGCATGATGATGGGAAACACTTCTCAATTATCCTTGTGTACATGTGGAAGATCATAATTACTCTATGCCCACAAATATAATAGTGAATAGTGTCTAACTGAATTAAAACCCTAACCATCGACCCAATCTCCATTGATGAGGCTTCAACCAATGGTCCTTCCTTAAGCTAACCACTTATAATTTTTGATGGCACATTTTTCTAACTCAATGAACCTTGTATTAACTAGGGGGAGTTAGATGGAACCTTAATGAATTCAAGGTGAGGGTAATAACCAAAGTTAAACATATACCATAATAACCTATACATATATCTTTATACCAGGGGCATGATACAAGTATAAGGAACTCTATTAATGGGGGGGTTAAAGAGAATATAGCTCGACTTATATAGTTGAAAGAGAAAAAATAATTCGACCCAAGACCTAAGAAGAGACTCATAGACACTCACAAGCATAATATTTATAGGCCTTGATGCAGTCAATGAGGGCGGGGAGATATTTTGCAGCCTATTAGAACACATGAATGGATTTTTCTCCTCCCTCACACCTTATCGATTCTAGAACAGACCTAGGAAGAGGGAAAATGATAGATGGGGAGAAAATGGGAGGCCAAATGGCAGGAAAGGGAAAATCCAGCTAGCCAACCCCTAACTAACTAGAAGGATGGCGTGAGAAGTAGAAATAGAAGAGAAATTGGGATAAGGAGAATAGGAAGCAAAAGAGCACAGTGAGAGGAGAGTAAGGGAGAAGGAACTAAGAGTGAACAAGATGAGGAGAGGGAAATCAAAGGCAAGGAAGTTACTGGGTAACTACTCGAAGGGTGTTGTTGCAAGGAGGGTGTCACACTTGGACATTGTGGGGTTTGCACCACGAAGATAACAAACTGAATTTTGATGTCAGAGGTAAGCCTCCATCATGTTGTTGAACTGTACATTTGACATTTACGGCATCAAACTACCACTTCTCTGCATCTAATTAACAATCGAGTTCTTGGGTCTAGCGCAATGGGAAAATCACTACCATGAATCTCTTTAGAGAACTACAATTTCCCAAAGATCTTATAGTCATATATTTGTTGGTTATTTTTACAATCCAAGATTCAGGAACCTTACCATCATGCTTGTGGCTTAGCCACCTTCCAAGTAATGCGATAAAAACACCTAGTAATATTTTCACACTAAACACTATACAATAAACTTAACCCTAATAGCTTAGTGAAGAACAAGTAACTAGCTAGAACCTGGAAGGGTTTTTGGATTGACTATTAGTGAAACTCATTGCAATTAGGTGTGCCAATGTGTGTTGTGTTAGTGAGTTCTAGGGAAACACAAGGGAGCACTAGGTCAAAATGCATGGAAATGAATGAATAAGAATGTGTGACAAGGAGTGTCAATGAGTTCCAGGTGTGGTAAGATGGGAGTGACATGGTATGCTAAGAAATGCTAAGTCATTCTAGCATGCCAAAGCAACATTCAACCACTATGTGCTAGGTGCCAACGTGTGCCAAACAATGCTAGGAAGTGTTAGGGAGCGTTAGGGAAACACAAGGGAGCAGTAGGTGAAAATAATGCATGCAAATAAACGATTAAGAGTTTGTGACATGAAGTGTAAGTGATTTTAGGGTGTCCTAAGGAGGGAGTGATAAGGTATTCTAGGCAGTGCTAAGGCATTCTAGAGGCCAGGGAAACATGACAAGATGTGCTTGGTGCTAAGGTGTGCCAATGCATACCAAGGAGAGTTATGGAGTGTCAAGGAAAAACAAGGGAGCACTAGTTTCAAATGCATGGAAATGAATGAATAAGAGTGTGTGACAGGGATTGTCATCGAATTCAACCAATCAAGATCTAAAAAGGAAAATGTGTGATTATACATACATGTGTGATAGTACCTAACCCACAAATTTGTTGACATTTTGCTGGAGCTGACCTATAATTGTTCCTAAAGTTAATAAATAGGTAAAATAGGACTAACTTTTCAACACAAAATATAAATTTATAGGAACAAGGCCAAATTGTGAAAGTGTAAAAATTGGTAAGGTTTAAAGGGACCGATCCCTTTGAAAAGTCTTAAAAACGTTGAGCCTTGTTCTACAACCCCTTGGGCATCCATCATAGGAATTGGTGTAGGATGCAACACTTCAGAATAATTGTTGTAGCAATGATGTAAACACTTAATGTATGGTGACATGGGGTTGGAGTTGGCCTGTCAAAGCTCATTGGTCTACTTTTTAGATTCTCTAGGGTGATGCCTTAAATTCTTTGGAGTACGAGGGCATGATTTGATATTTAGTTTGCATTGAAGAAGCTTTGGAAGCTAGATACTGTAGAAAAACCCCTTGTTCTGAACAGGGAAGCACATGCCACTCAAGAAAGTAACAAAAAGTACACAGTTTTGAAACTCAAATCACATCATTATTTATTACTCTTTGAAACAGGAAATAACTAAAAACTTCAAACACTACTATTCACTTTTCCTTTAGTCTAGAAGGTACAATGAATCTGGAAACATGTACAACAATGTCTCAAATTTCTTAAATCCTAATCCTAATGCACCTTCCTTGCATGGATATACAAGACAATTAAAGTCTGGCTCTACTGAATATGATATGAGATATGAAAACATGCTTCCTTAGCTAAGGCTGAGAATTAATAACTAGGGAAGTGCTCCTTTTAACTGTGCATGCAAAAACTAAATAAAGCAAAGAGTTTCGCTACTCCAGGTGCTAGAAACGAATCCACTGCCTAAGGTAAGTGCTTTTCCCAGAACAAGATATTAAGGACTCATAAACTTTGTTGCTTCCTTCAAGAGTGGTGTATGCCAAACAAAACTAAGCTATCTTGCACTATCCTCCAAATTCATTCACCTTCAATAGAAATCTTGTGCCCAAAAGAAGACAAGAGACTAATATCCAACAGAATTCCTTGACCAACCAGAGACCCTTGTGCCCAAATAGAGAGATAATAAGGGAGTGTCAACTAGGGTGGAATCTTTCACCACTAAAATTGACAAGAGATAGAAGAGGTGAAAAGCTATCAGACCTAATGCTCAAGAACAAATGAATTAATCCACACTTGGTGATCAAAAATGAATTCAATCCTTCTTTATTTATAGATTTTCCAGAGGGATTTCATATTCTTAAGTGATGAGTAAACCTTACTCCAAACCCCAAATTTTGGTTTTTTAAGCCCAGTTTCCCCAAAAATTGCCCAACAATGGGTATTTTGGGGTTTTTTTCTCCTTTATGGAGGGCTATAACCTACGGTGATGGATAGGATATTACGTCCCATTCGTCCTCAATTTGTAGAGGATGTTACATGGCACCTAATAAAAGAAACAATGCTTTAGTTTAGGAGGTAATAACTAAATGCTTATTTCTTTCCACACAGGACAAACATCTTGCAAAAATGATCATGGGATAAAAATACTACAAAATGCCTAAATCTTACTAGCATTGTCATAGTCCAAGAATAAAAACCCTTTCATGTGAAACAAGGTCAGTACCACATACTACAAGCACAAATGACAAATTCAAAAACAATATACTTATTCAATGAAAGAATGATGAATCCTATTATTGCACTTTAAATTGAATAGATCTTGAGTTGTAGTGTCAATCAAAATTTCTCAGGTTGGATCATAATTTAAGTACTCAATGTTGTTTTGGGTCCAATTTGGGGAAAAGGAGGAGCACTTGGTGACAATGGGATGATCAGGCTTTTTAGAAGTGAGCTCTGCTATACTTTTCAACATACAAGCCATTCATTCTAGTGGAGGAGATATAGAGAAGCCTTTAATAAGGACCTTTCCAAGATCAATTTGGAGGAAAATCCATTTTCAAAGCTTAAACATAGTTCTAGCTTCAAACAAGAGTAGCCCTTTTTCAGAACAATTATTAATTCCCAAGAAATTGGAGCTAGGCTGACATGTTGACCATTTATTCTTCTATTGGACAAGGAAGCATTTATGAAAAGTCCTTGGCCCTTTGATCTAGTATTTGATGTAAATCTCTTGATTAGAAATGTAATAAGAGATGCAGTTTATATTAAGAAAAAGGGAAAAGTAGAGGGCCAGTTAAAAATTATCTCTAAAAAACTCTCAATAGAATCCTAACATATTTGAAATGGAAAAGGTTAACTCCATGGTTATTTTTTTCTTTAGAAAATTTGCTAATTCCATGATTGAAGCATGTATTCATGCCTTGAAAGAAGCTCACAAATGCTTTTGATATTAGTTGAAGCAAAGAAAATGTTCAAAGTTACACTCACATAGAGGTATCGAAAAAAAGTATGTGGAGCTTGTTGTCCCAGACTCCACACAAATAATGGACAAAAGGTGAAAAAACCAAGTCAAAAGGTACAAGTGAAGGCTTTGTGCAAGTGACACAAACATTTGCATGCAGAATTTTGGATTAAAAGGAGTGGAGCTTGATGCTACATGTCCACTATTACCCCACTTTCTGTATGAGTTACAGGATATAAAAATAATGAGATAAGGGAGATATAGAGTAGATACTATTGTTATTCAAATTTAATAAAAAATATTACTATTTATTCCTTGACATAAAAAAAAAACATCTTCCATAAAATATTTTCTCCATGAACCTAATTTAAAATGAATCTCTTTTTTTGACATGCCCGTTCACAAATAGAAACAATGTCGATGGGCCAATTTCAGTTTAGAAAATTCACAATTGTTTTCAATTGTAAGATCTCCTATTTTCAGTTCAGATTTCAATTACAAGTAGTGAAACAGGACTCACCAATCAATCGCGATTAATCACGAGTCGAAATCTGCTCGCTCTCCAAATGATCTGATCCAAATCTTTGCTAGTTAAACACACGTTGACCAAGTTTAACTCGTGGTCAATGCAAGTTTGACTTGTGACTTGCAGATTAAAGAAGATTCCTATGATTGATTGAGATTTATTCGATTTTTGGCCTTGACTCGACGAGCACGAATTTTTCAAGTTTAGGTATGCTGCATTACTAAAAACTAAACGTCGATCATTCCAAAATTTATTTCTCATTTCTCAGGCCCACAACTCATACGTCAAGACCTTCAGTAATCAATCACTACTCCCTATTACACTATTAGGCCCCTATACTACTAGTGTAACCCCTTATTGTTATTAGTACAACCCCCTTATTATATTTTTGTACCCATGTAGTCCCCATATTGTTATTATTGTGCCCCATAGAAGCCAAATATTGTTATTATTGTGCCCTTACATTATTATTGTTATGCAAGCTTTGATTATATTATGACCCTTAGACTCCTATACATAGAAAGGAGGTCTTGTCATTTGTATAATCCAAGAATTGTTCATTTGTGTAATGTAAAGGATGTTGCCCCCTCGAATAGGCTAAATTCTAAGGTGTTTATCTCTCTTTTCTATCTTTTTGTGAGCTAGTTTCATAACATTTGGTATCAGAACCTTGGATTCTAGGGTTTCACTGCTCCAAACAGGTCATCATGACATTTGCGCTATAACTTTTTTTTTGCGAGGTTTCAGACGCTAAAAAAAAACCCATTTGGGCCGAAATCGTTATAAACCTTGGGTCCGAATTTCAAAGCTTTTCGTGCTACATTTGCGGAGATATGATCTGAGGAAGTTGGCCTTTTTGCAGACTCCCGAGTTACATTCCAAACAGGTGACCTTGGGAAAATAGTCATAGATTTTGTTTTGAGCATCAGATTGAAATTTCGTAATAAGTTACAGAAAGAGGATGGAATTTAGTTTCCTATGTATATCTTTTAGATTCTAAGGTAAAAACAGTGACACGTGGAACTTCATATAAGTTCGCTCTTCTGAAAAGGTATATAATCAGGTCATCTTGGGAGATTGTGCATAACTCTTTCTTGGAGAATCCAATTTTGATCACACTGGTGGCATTGGAAAGAGGACACAAAGGGCTATCGCAGCTGGTGATTTCAGAACTGGAAGATCCAAAATTACAAAGTTACATTCATTTCAAGATCGAGCTCCTAAACTCAACAAAAAGCGAGATGAGGAAGTTTTATGGTAAGGATCTGGCAAATTGGATACTACAAATGGAGAAATATTTTGATCTACATGGTGTACCATTATTACAAAAGGTATGTATTGCATCTTCATATTTAGAACAAGATCAATTTTTATGGTATAAAGGGCTTTGTTCTTGTAAACAACTTGTTACATGGTCAATTTTCACAGAGGAAGTGATAGCACATTATGAGGATACAAAGAG
>APFE030080570.1:68696-94651 GCA_000404065.3 Pinus taeda
GAAAAAAGAGAAAAAGGGCTTTGTTACAATTGTGATAGAAAATGCACTAAAGGTCATAAGTGTGCTGAGAAGAAATTATTTTACATAGATTATGAAGAGGAGGAAGAAAAGGATCAAGAACCATCCAAATAAGAGGATATACACCAAGAACCAACCTCAGAGAAAGAAGAAATAAATCTGACCATATCTTGTAAAGCATTGGAAAGAATTACCACTCCTCAAACTCTCAAGATAGAAACACATATCAAGAAGAAGAAGGTTCAAATAGTGAAATATCAGGAAGAAAAGTATCAAGAAACATCAAAAGAAAAGGATTCTCACTAGGAACCAAACCTAGATAAAGAAGAAATGAATCCGACCATATCTTGTAATGCATTCGTCGGAATTAGCACTCCTCAAACTGTAAAGATAGAAGGACATATCAAGAAGAAAAAGGTAATAGTGTTGATTGATTCGGGTAGTACCCATAATTTTATTTATTGTAATATAGCCAAGGACTTGAATTTCTTCCTAAATCTAGCACAAGAGTGTCAAGTGACGGTTGTAAGTGGAGGAACCATAAATTTCTCTGGAAAGTGCCATAATATCAAGCTAAATAGATTGATATTGAAGGTGCGAGCGCGCAGGCAGATTTTGAAGTGATAGAAATTGTTAATGACAGTAATCCATATCCCGCACTACTAGGAATAGATTGGGCCACCAAAATGAACGGTGTCATAAATCTGAAGAAGTGAAAAATGATCTTTGAGAAAAAGTCACTATGCATAGTAGTACCACTAGATCCAGCCGAAGGAGCGCGATACACTGAACCAGTGCGCGATGATGATAGTGATGACGATCTCAATTGTATTTACAAGGTAATTGTGTGAGAATAGGATTGGGTGAATCTGACTGCAGATGGAAGAATTTCATGGGAGTGCGAAAGCTGCTGCACTTCAGATTCAGACGAAGAAGTAGAGTGATGGCAGAATCAGTTACACGAATTCACGATGCTTAATTGCAACATGATGATTAGATCACTGCGTTGCATGACAGTAGAGGCAAGGGAGTTGTTGACATATGATGGATTAACAGTGGTGGATGAATTTCTGAGAAAATTGAAAGTGCAGTACCAGAACAGCAGCGATTCGATGCTCTAAAATGGGTGCTACGCACAACGCCCACACGATGGTGGGGTACGCATCAAGGAAATTTTGAGGACTGGCGCAGATGCAGAAGGATGATGCGCCTATGTTTTGGAAAACCCCAACTCCAAACGAGAGCCAGTCAACAGGGGCGGAACAACTTGCGCACCCACCTTTCCTAATGGGTACAGACACATGTTGTACATCCCGTACAAGTGCACACCACCCCCAGAATAAAGCAGTAGTAGAAAAGGAAACACGTGCTACCAATTATCAATGACGAAGCATTCGATAGGGTGTGTGGAGTATTGAACAAGGTTCACCAGGCAAGACAAACTGATTGGGACCTACACATGTGAGTGGTTCGATGGGCCTATAGGACCATGTGCAAAACCCTGAGCACAGAGATGATTCCAAAGGTGCGGAACATAGTAGAGACCGTAATCTCTGAAGAGAATACAAAAAGGAATCTACACGTAATGGCTCCCATAGTTGTGACAGTGTGCAATGACCAGGACAAAGAAATCACAAAGCTATGTGAGGTCTAACATATAAGGATTCAAGAAGCCATTCGGCGAGGCGACCTTAGACTTCATGAACTCAAAAAGGACTAGGTACAATTGAGGAAGAAAAGCATTTTGATGGACACTGAGATTAAGGGGCTGGAAAATGAGACCACACAAGCATGTCTCGTCGATAAACCAAGGATAACAAGGCAAGATACAGATGATCATACCACTGCATTAGAAGATTGTCATTGAGAATTTATTATTCTGCTGCCATGGCTACGACCGCACCTCACCAAACATAGTAACCAAGGGAGCACACTACATAGGGTGGAATGCGGCGTCGGCTGTCGCAAAGGCAATTGAGGAGTTTCCGCGGACTTTACTGAAAGGTGAGTTGAAGTCTCGCACAGGTAGTACGATCACCTAACTAGCAGTAGGGAGCACAGTCTCAGTGCTCCAGGAAGTTGAAAGAAAGTGCGGGACTATAAAAATGTCTGTTTGGGAGCTGCACGACGAGGGAGGTGTGCGTAGAATCAACAGGTCACAAGGGTCATGACCGCACAAAGGGAGGTGCGCTACTGCACGGGTAGGCTAGGAAGTGACCGTTGGTGTCACTATTCATGACAAGATGTCTGATTTAAGGCAAAAGGGAGTAGGCAGTGGGCATTTAAGACATGAATTAAGAGCAAGATTTGGGGCAATCTGCTGCTAAGGAAGCATTAATAGCCTAGAATTGGGGGGAACAGTCGAATTTGAATTCACAAGGCACGATAAAACTCCAGGGGCTAGCCACGAGACAACACTTGTTCATTTGAGATTTGAGCAGTTGATAAGAGCACAGAGTGTTGAGCGCCAAGCAAGATTTGAGCCCCGAAGTTCACGAACGACCATAGACATTTCAAATAAGATGGCAACTACCAGGAGAGGTGTGGGACTTTTAGAAAGAATTGCCGACGAAGCCGCGCAGAACCCCACGGTGCAGGATCATCCCGGAGATGCTGGGAACGCGCCGAAAATCCCGAAATCACCTCAGATGCTGAGGCCCAAGAAAGATAAGCAGGCAGCTGGAACATTTCGCATGTCTCTGAGGAATACATGGTTTGGTAAACTCTCAATGGAAGAAAAGGGCAAGGTTGTCACCATTGAGACAGATGACGAGGAGGAGGACCTACAAGCTATCGTTAATGAGATAGAGGAAGTAGAAGAGATGGAAGAAGACATCCAGTTGGTGCACTCTGTAGCAAAATTTCCTGAGTACGTCCCTCCGCCGAAAGGGAAAACTAAGATACCAAAGGGCCTGGATGCCACTAAGAGTGCACTCTAGACCTAGCTCCTCCCCGATGGAATTGTGTTTGAGGGCTCGCACCTGGGACACCTGCCCACAATGAAGTTTGAAGATTGGGACCTCACGGACAATGAGAAGTTCCCATACTTAGAGACAGAGAGCCTCATGAAGCAGAGCACAGAGGGGCCAGTCACAACACTAGAGCCACAAAAATGGTTGCGCGATGTGGAGAAAGCCAGATCACTTCATCCGCCTATCACTTTTTTAGTCATCAAGCAGCTGCTTTGCCTGGTGCATGATGGGTACTTATGGCTGGAGGAGCCTATTCCCATCACGGAATATCTCATCCATAGAATCCCTGTAAGGGAAAGGACCCCACAGCGATAGCAGGAAAAAGCAGAGATTTGGTGCTCACAGAGGCCATGAAGAAAAAATACAAGCTTGAGAAGAAAACGAGGGGTTACGCAATCAGCAACATCAAAGGTAAAGGGGTGCACATAGCCACCCAACTCCTAGCTGGGAAGGTAATGAGAAAATGTTGCGGCAATGAGGTACCAGCGCCAGTAGTTGCGCTGGCTGAATATTGCGCAGAGGGGGTTTAATTCAACTGGGCCGAGTTCCTCTACGAGGAATTCTTGACCAACTGCAAGGAAAACCAGGAGTACGGCAAGACCTTCCACTACGTGTGGTTGCTCTTGTCCATTTTGCTAGTAACATGAGAACTGCCCGAGGACAGTCAGTTCCCTAGCATTGAACAGGACTTACCAGAGGCCATAAAGTATGTGTCGCTCTGGGCCACCAAGGACACAAAGTGGATTCGTGAGACAAAGATCTTCTGGGTGCTCATGGAGACAAGCATCTAGATGTGGATTAATAGACGGCCGCACCTGTCCCCCACAGTGCATAACAGTCTACGGAGCTTTGCAGACTTCAAGGTGAACATGCATAATGTTTACATCAAGGTGTGTAAGGATCCAGAGTAGCATGGACCAAGCTCCCCTTCATCACCATTAATGATGCAATCATTTCAGTGTTAGAATCATGGCCCCCCAAGTGGCGCGCTCCGGATTTGGCGGAGATGGATAGGAAAACAACACAGAAACAAAAGAATGAGGCCAAGTTGTGCATCACGAAGTTGGTCGAGAAGAGGCGCAATGGAAAAGTGGTCACAGAGGTAAAGGTTGTCCGCGAGGCAGCAAGGGTAGTTGCGGAGCAGGCAAAGGTTGTCGAAGAAGTAGCAGCAATGCAGGCAACAGGGGCCACCATAATGCAGGATGAGGAGCGCCAGGACTTGTCTACAGGATAGGAAGCAGAGGACACAGAAGAAGGCATGAACCTGAGCACAACTTCGACCCAACTAAAAAGGTCACGCATCACAGAGAGATTGGGTCCATGAAAAAAGGTCAAGGCATCCAAATTGACCATTGACCCAATCACGTTAACAGAAGGCGACCTCTATGACATCGTCGAGACGGTTTGCAAGGTCACCAAGGAAGCGCTCCAGGAAGCCATGTCAGAGCAGCAGATTGTGTTGGGGGCCCTAAGGGCTCAGCTGCAATAACTACAAGTGTGGCCCCCACGGGAAGGAACCATAGACACCTACACGCAGTAGGCACATCAAAAATGGAGTAGATGCTACGCGCAAAGATGGGTAACACCATAGTGCTACCAGAAGGAGCACTAACAGCAGAGAAAGAGGATGACAGAGCCGCGGTGGGCAGGATGAAGGGACTTGGCCTAAATTTGGCTACCCTTCCACAAGACACATTGTACCAACTGCAACATGGCATAACAGTAGAGCTCCCAGCTAGGGAGGGCCACGCAATTTAGGTGATGAGTGAGCAAAAGATCAACATCAAATAGCTCAGCCTGCAGTGTGAAAAACTGGTGTCACAGAACCAGCAGATCATGCAGACAATTGATGAAGCATGCCGGAAAGTCCCAGAGTTGTCCATCGCCGCAAACCTACCAACAGAGATGCAGATCCATTGTCTGGCAAGTGGAGTCCGAAGCGCGCGAGGAAACAACGCGAGTACAGCTAGAGCTGAACCTCCAAATTGCTGAGCTACGGTTGAAAGCGTATCCTTCCACTCTTCCAAAAGTTAGAGAGAAGCGCATTAGTGCTATTCAAACAGGTATGGAAAAAATTAGATGGGCAGTGCAAGACTATACCAGTATGTTGGACCAAGCCTTTGACGTCCTCACATCCTTTGCAAGAGGACCCCAACTTACAACGCTTGGAAATAGAGGCACGTGATCTTTAGGAGTAGTATGATAATGTAAGGGAAACTATGTAGACAATCATCCTCACCCAACGGCTGGCAAAGATGCAGCAAGCAAGAGCACTGAAAGATCGGGTGGATGCCACAAGACAGAAAGAGGCACTTCTCAAAGCGCGCGTCCAGTCATGGATTGATGAGGCCTTCACCATTATAGCAGATATTGAGGGAAAGATCACACATATGCAGGGACTCTACGTGCTAAGGCAAGTAGTTGATCCTCACAAAGAAGCATCGGAAGAGCACATGCAGCAGGTCCATTAAACCGCAGAACAGTGCGTCGTGGACCTCCAAGCAGTACGGGACCAGTTGGAGGGGCTCTGCGCCAAGATCGCCACAGCAACGGAGTGACTCAAGACGAGTCACAATGATTTTTTTGGGGCCCTGTTGGGCATGGAATCCCCCCACAGCACATTGGGTCTCAAAGCCTAAGGTTTGGTCACCATTATTGTAAGACTCCACGAATTGCGAGTGCGGAGCGCGAAGTATATGATGACTCATAGGGTTGTCTACCCTAAGTATTGTAAAGTAATGTAATGTCATGTCGACCTACCCATGGTCCGCGGACCATGGGATTGTATAAATAGAGTGAGGCTCTAAGTGGTAGAGAGAATGAAGAAGAGAGAAGAATACGCATGGTTCAAGCTTAGAGTAAGAGTCTAAGTGTATTGGGTCGTAGTAGTAGGAAGAGGCTCTGCAGCTGAGTGCGCAGAGGCCTAGTAGAGTCCGCAGCTGAGTGCGCAGACCCCTGTAGCTGAGTGCGTAGGGCGGTGTCAAGTCTGTAATATTGATCAAAGAATAATAAAGAGAAGTTGATTCCTATTTCTGTGTATCTGCTTATGCATTGTCTTATTTACATTTATAACCATTTTATTTATCGCGCGCACTGATATGATTGCTGGATATGCTGTAATAATCACTAGTCTTACACAAATAAGTTAAGTAATCAAGTAATAACATATTAAATAACAAGGAACTTAGGTATAATACGGGTTGCGCCCTGAGTAGGGCTGCGCGGATGCAGCATCAAAGGTTGCGAAGGAATAGCAAGTGCGCGTAGCGACGCATGGACAGGGTCAAACCACGAATCTCCAGAAGCTCATTAGACATCCCTAGGGTGCGGAAACCTGGTTCTAGCACCCTCCTATACTACTTCGGGTGAGACCTCAGTCAACGCTCCGTGGACTATTGCTGAAAGGGCCAGTAGTACCGGGATTTGCTTGGCTAAATCATTTCTGAACCTAGGTCAGGCCCACACAAGCCAACATCATGTTCTCATTGCCACATTATCATCTTCAACAAAAAATTCCTCGTATGAATAAGCACACTCATCTCACACATAAGTTATTAATATATGAATTGAATAATTTTTATTTTTAATTTTTATAAATTATATTTGTATTCATATTATTATACCTGTCGTAACATGGTATTACACATTTAGTTTTGCTTTGATTGCGTATTAGTTTGTCTTTGGCCAAAAATTTATGCCACTTATCCATAGTTTAATATTGGGAATTCAATTTTTATTTTTATTTTTTATTATCATTTAAATTTATTTATTTGTAAGATGATTGGTTGAGGTCTTATTATGGGCTCTTTAGTAACTTCCATTTCTATTAGTTACTAAGTTTTTGTTTCTAGTTTTATTTCATTTTTATTTAACCTTTTGATTTTGATTTTGATTTTTCCTTTTTTCTATTATTTCAATTTTCATGAATTATAATTTGTTCTCCATATTTAATATTGAAGATGACTTATTATTATACCATGGCATTCATTTTTACCTTTGACTACTTATTAGTTTATTTTGACCAAAAATTTATGCCACTTATCCATAGTTTAACATTGAGAATTATTTTTCGCTATTTTTTATTATTATTTAAATTTATTTATTTGTAAGGTGATTAGCTTAGGCCTTATTATGGGTTGTTTAGTAGCTTCTATTTCTATTAGTTACTAACTTTTTGTTTTTAGTTTCTATTTTTTTTCTATTATTTCCATTTTCATGAATTATAGCTTTTTCTCCATATTTTCAATTTAAGATGACAAATTTTAAAGGGAAAAAAATAATTTGAAAAACTTTTTATAGTAATTTTTCTTTAATTTTATTACTCTTTAATTTGACAAACACACACACATTTTTTAAGATGACAAAAGGAAAAAATTATTAAAAAATATTTTCCCAATATTTTTTTTTGTTTTCATACTTTTTAATTTGACTTATATTTTTTTTGTTTTTTTTCTATTTTTCTTTTCTCTATTTACAATTCCAATTACATTAATCATGATTGTTTTTCTTGTTTACATATAGCTTTTATAATTAGTAACTATTATGATAATTAATTATTAGTTTTTGTAATCTTGTGAGCATTTCTTTCCTAATTTTACTAAGAAAGTTTTATTGATGTATAGTTACTAATTTTTAGGATCTAGTGAGCATTTGTTTCCTAACTGTGTTGAATTTGTTTTATTTAAGCATAGTTTTTATCATTTCAGGCACAAATTGTATCAAAAATTCAAGAAATTGATCTTATAACAAGAAATTGAATTCAAGAATTAAAGAAATTAATATTTTAAACAAAGTCTTTCAGTAGAAATCACATAAGAGAAATTTTTGGCCGACACTTTTTGAACCACACTTGTTGGTCTGAAAAGCATCGGCCAAAAATTTCTCTTATGTGATTTCTACCGAAAGACTTTGTTTAATTCATTATGGATCACAAAAGCTTTACTAGTTTAAATTTCTTTCGTGTGTCTATGATTAATATCAATTGTTCTTGTAGGTCAAACAAAAATATAGCAAGGATATTATGAGGAACCCACTTTGAAGTTTCATATTTTGTTTCAAGTTTCTGGAGATTGTTTGACATTTATTGGGAGGTTAGTCTTCAATTTCTCATTTGTTTCAATTGGTTTGTTAAAGTTGTTTTATCTTATTTCCTTGAATCAAACACAAAAGATTAACCTTAGTTACCATGCAAAAAGTTAATATGTGAATTTTGCTAAAGCGGTTTAATCTACTACAATTTTATTCCTGGTTTTGTTCAAAGTAACTCTCAAATTCAATCATTTTGGTACTAAATCACAAATCATAGAAAAACGTATAATATTTAGAAAAAAAATTGAAAATGACTAATTATATATTCGATTTATTTTAAAATTAAATATTTTCAAATGATTTTTTTTTTCACATGTTTTAGGAACTAAGTATTTTGATTAGAAACTAAGTGTTTTGATATGCATCTATAATTCCTAGCGATTTAATTTATATAAATTTTTATTTATAATTTGGTTGTTAAATTAATAGTAAAACGATTATTATTACCAATTATTCATAAATATTAATTAACATGTCTTTACAATTTAATTTAAAAATTAATTTAATACTAAATCACAAATTATAGATCATCTCAACTCAATTTTGCTCTGCAAAAGAAAGAGAAGTCATTTGAGTGATAACAATAAAAGTTTTGTTTCATATTCCCATGTCTTCCCTACTACAAACACAATTGCATTCAACTCTATATCAATCATGTTCAATTCCTATGAACTTTGTAGGAGACAATTGATTGTGCAAAACAAGTTTCTTGGAATTCACATGCCATTGAGTTGAAACTAAGTTTCTCCATAGCAATTTGAGTCAAATACGACAAAGTAAATAAAGTTATAAAGCTTCATTACAACCAATGAGGTAGGGTGCTCATTACAAAACAACATTTTCACTTCATTTCTATTTTTTTATGAAGGCTTTAATTGATCATCTCACACCTTGTCAGCAGTTCATACTCCAATTAACTATATTTAAAGTAAGCAGCAAGTACTAACTACTATGTAGCACATGTTTTCTTTACGAAATTAAACCATTATCAAATTTACTCAAAGCAATCTTCTTTTAATTATAACAAAGTAAAATATCAAACAAGAATTGTAAACTCAAAATGAGAATTCTAGCCAAAAAACACCCCCAAAAAACCCAAAAAAACATGGAAAAACAACTTGAAAATGAAAAATATTGATGTTGGAATAATGCGTGTTTTTTTGTTGTAAATTTTAAACATTTTTTAAAAATGGCAGTTGAAGCCAATAAAAGCCAATTTTTTTTGTGCAACAAACACCCTAAAAACGAAAAGTGTTGATGCTGGAATAATGGTTTTTTTTTGCGGGTAAATTTTCAATTTTTTTTTTCTAAATGACAGTAAAAACCAATAAAAGTAAAAAAAAATTGTGCCAAAAACACATTGAAAATGAAAAGTGTTGATGTTGGAATAAAGTCTTTTTTCCTGGGTAAATTTTTAACATTTTTTAATAATGACAATAAAGATAAAATATCACGACTCCGAAAACATTAGAATTACAATTATTTTCAGGCATGGCATTAAAGATCAAATGTCATGACTTAAAAAAACTTTAAAATATTGAAAAATTTTCAACCATGGAATTAAAACAAATATTATGACTACAAAAAACCTTAAGTTTGCAACATATTCCAACCATGACATTATGGAAAATTTGTATGACTAAAATTACTTTAAAAATAAACGTCTGAATGAAATAGTCACCATACCAAGAGTAATTTCTTTTTTAAATGCTAAAAGTATAGCGATTTTAAAAAATTAGACTAAGACATATCATAATGAAAGCAAAAGAGAAGAGGGGGGGAATTGTCAGCAGGGATCCCATGTTTCCCATGGTTGAGGAGCTCTCCCAAAGCTGGGATCTGTTGGATTTTAACCCAGTTCGGGGTATATATACCTAGTCCAATAACCGGATTGGTCCGGATCACATCTCTGCACGACTTGACCGCTTTCTGGTGCAAAGCTCCATAATGATGAATAAAAAAATCATCATCACAAAAATTTTACCTAAACTTACATCTGACCATAAGCCAATTCAGCTCCTCCTGGAAGAAGAAGAAGATCTTGGTCCCATCCCTTTTCATTTCAGTCCCCTTTGGGTTGAGAGAGAGGGTTTCTTAGACACGGTGAAAGAAGCTTGGTCCAAACCCATCAATGGATCAACTAGTTATGTTTGGGAGCAAAAGTTAAAAGATACAAAACAAGCCTTGAAAGACTAGATCAAGAAACCAACCCATACTCCACCTGAACAAAGAAAAGAGGCAGTTCATTCATTGCAAACCCTGCAAACCGACATGGAAAGTAAAGATATCACAACAGAATTGTTAGAAACAGAAACACAAGTACAACGATCAGTATATCAGTCATTCCGAAAGGAGGAAGAATATTGGAGAATTAAATCTAGAAGCCTGTGGTTAAAGGCGGGGGATCACAATACATTTTTCTTCCACAGGCAATATAGAGCAAGACTGTCAAGGAATGATATAGCAGAAATTAAAACAACAGACGGTCAAGTCTGCAAAGGATACAATCAAGTCAAGGCAGCTGTTGAAGCTCACTTCTAGAACCTCTACAGTGCAGATGCTCAAAGTAATGATGAGGAAACTACTGCATTTCTTTCAAACATACCCAATCTCATCAGCCCTGAAGAAAATGCAATCCTCTGCAGACCCATAACGGAGAAGGAAATCATAAATGTTATATGGGCCATGGAGGCGGACAAGGCACCAGGGCCCGATGGATTCACAATCCATTTCTTTAAAACATGTTGGCATATTATCAAGGCAGATCTGCAGAAAATGATAAGAGGATTTATGACAAAAGCCAAGATAGGTGGAGGAACCAACTCCACTTACCTAGCTTTAATCCCCAAAGACACCAATCCTGAAACTTTTTCCAGATTCAGACCTATTTCGTTGTGTAATGCGTCTTATAAAATTCTGGCCAAACTGTTAGCAAACAGAATTAAGCCACTTTTAAAAAGGGTGATCTCCAACTCCCAAAGTGGTTTTGTGGAAGGTAGACATATTCTAGATAATGTAATCCAGGTCCAGGAGACAATCCACTCCAGCAGACAGCGGAAAGAGAAAGGAATGGTGATAAAATTAGACAGGGCAAATGCGTTTGATAGAGTCAACCGCAATTTCCTTAGCAAAGTACTTCTCACATTTGGCTTCTCGCCCTTTTTTGTTCATCTCATCAAAGCCTACATTACAATCCATGGATCGCTCCCCTTGTCAACAGTCATCCAACAAATTTCTTCCAAGCCAAGAGAGGCATAAGGCAGGGATGCCCTCTCTCCCCCTATTTGTACATTATTATGGCAGACTCATTAAGCCGAAAGCTCAATGCAGAAAAAGTTGCAGGTATCTTACTGGGCCTCAAAACTTCAAAAGGAGCTGAGATTTCGAATCATGCACTTTTTGCAGATGATTCTCTCCTCCTAGGTGGAGCCTCCACAAGAATTGCTCGAGCATTTGACACTGTCCTCAGAAACTACTGCAGAGTCTCTGGAGCGGCAGTTAATGACAGCAAGAGTGAAGTTTTTAGTTGGAATATTGATCAGCAAGAACTTGCAGGCATAACTTCTATTATTGGGTTCAAAGAACAAACAGTCTGGGATAGATTCAATTACCTTAGCCTGCCCATTATATCTAGAATCAATAAAAGAGCTTTATGGAGCGAAATAATCTCAAAAATGAAAACCAAGATTGCAGCTTGGGGGGGTTACTGGTCGACTAAGGGTGGAAAAGTTATCTTGATCAAATCGGTGATGTCAGCGCTCCCAATCTTTCAGGCTACTTTTCTTTTGGCTCCTCGAAATGTTATGGAGCAGATCTCCAAACTACTCAGAGATTTTTTGTGGCAAGGAGGGAAAGGCAATGAAAACAGAATACATCTGGTGAATTGGGATGTTGTAAAGAGAACGAAGGAGGAGGGGGGACTACAGATAAGATATCCCCAGCTCGTTAACTTGGCCTTGGGAGGAAAAATCCTGTGGAAATTGATCCACGATCCCACTCACCCTGTTAGCATTACATTGCGGTCAAAGTATGGAGTCAGCAAAGATCTCAGCAACGTAATACACATGCACACAACCAATAGCACGCAACTCTTTAGTTTGTGTTGTAAAAGCAGTAAACATTTCATAAAACAACTGTATCGAATCCCTGGAAGCGGCAAACACATCAATCTGTGGACGGATAGTATCATGAGGAACGCTCCCTTAGCAGATCATGCGGATATATTAGATCTAAGATCCTGGTTGGAGCGAGATGGAGTCAAAAGTCTCTATGAACTGTCGAAATGGAACCAGCGTGGGGAATGGGAGGGCTGGGATCTCCATGGAGTCTCGAACAGACTAAATTATCAACAAACTCTACTGGAAGATCGATTGGAGGACGCTGCCCCTATACATAGAGCCTCAAACGATTGCTGGGGATGGGGTCAATCTGGCGTTTACTCCACAGCTGCTGGCTATAGCGCTCTGCAGGGTTTAAGAAATAGTAATCATCCTCCAACTTTCTAGAAAAACGTTTGGGATTCATTTGCCACACCAAAAGTAAATTTCTTTTGCTGGACTTTGATTCATAATGAAATTCTCACGGGAGATAATCTGGAGAAACGCAATATAATAGGACCTCATAGGTGTGCTATGTGCAATAACAATTCAGAAACAGTCCAACATCTATTTATGGATTGCAATGTAGCAAAAGAAGTTTGGGGGCTCATATTAAGGGAATTGCAGACTCCTGTCCCATCCTTTAACTCTGCAGCAGATCGGTTTGCCTCTTGGAGGCATCATTACCCCCATCATATTCCCCAAAAATCATTCTGGAGCAGAATTTGGGCAGCGATACCCAAATACGTTTGCTGGCAGATTTGGTTGGCATGTGACCAGCAGATATTTAAAGAGGTGAGACACACTCCACTACAAATAGCTGCAAAAGCTAAGGCCTTTCTAACTGAAGCAGCCCAACAGCAGTATATAAAAGAAGACTCTTTGCTTCTGCCAGAAGAAAAGATGTGGTTAGGCTCTCTAGTGCCTTATCCAAGCAGAAACTATCCTAAACCACAAAGTGACAAACAGGAATGGCGCTTAAGAGATAAAGAGGATTACTTTCAAAACTGGTGGAGGTCTCAAAAAACACCCACAGTCTTCTTTGATTGGGCGTCTAAAGGGAATCCAGGGACAGCTGGAGCTGGGGGAGTCATCTACTCTCCAGACGGTTACTCTAAAGACATCTTCTATTGGGGATTAGGCCAGAAGTCCAACAATCAAGCTGAGCTTCTAGGGCTTCTCAAAGCCTGCCAAATTGCAAGAGACAAAGGTGTTAAAAAGCTACAAGTCTTCGGAGATTCAAAGCTAATAATAAAAAATTTAAACATGGGGGACCAATTCAATAATCCTAGCCTCAACAAAACGTTGGAAAGACTGAAAAGAGTCCTTCAATACTTTGACAGCTGCAAATTTTATCATATACTCAGAAATTTAAACAGTGAAGCGGATCAAATGGCTAACAAAGGCAGTGCTATCATGAAAGGGCTTATTTTTGTTAACAAAAATAGTTTTGTTCAAATGCCCTGAATTTTGTAATAGAGGAAAAGAGGCAGAGTTCAGAAATCTGCATTGTATTTGGGGACAGTTCGAAAAAGTCCCATTTGCTTCCAGATAAATAAAAATCATATAAACGTTTCAGTTAATATATATATATATATATATTAGACTAAGACCACTTGACACATAGCAACAAAAATTTAAAAATAAACCATCAAATTGACACTTAGTGTAGGTGACTTCAACATATTGTAATAAAAACGCAAAGACCAACCATGAAATTGACACATTGTGGGGAAGACCTCGACCCATTATAACAAAAACTTTAAAATCAACTATCAAAGTGACACATAATGGGTTCGGGTTGCTAGTTAAGAATCAACACGGACAGTATGGGAATAAATTAAACTATAACAAAAAAATAAAAAATAATAATAACAAGTAAAAATATATATTAAACCATATATAAAAGAAAACATGACCCAAAAACAAATCAGATATAAAAAGAGACAAAAACAAAATCAAATAAAAAATAAAACAAAAAAAACAAAATAAACTATAAAAGATAAAAACAAAACAAAACAAAAAACAAAAATAAAAAAAAAAAAAAATATAATAATATAATATAACTATAATATAATAATATATTATATAAAAGCAAAAATTCCAAAATACATAAATTTAGTAAACAAAATATAAAAAAATTAACACAAAAAACAGAAAAAAAATAAATAATACTAATTGGATAAGAAAAAATATAAAAATAAATAAATAAGAATCCATAAGAATCCCTTGAATAGGATCTCCATAACAATTGCTCTAGCTATAAAGTCTAGTAGAATTGTTGGCGCATTTAGCCATAAACTCATTGAGAGTAGCCCTATCACTCCTAGGATCTATGGGCTTCCAAAGATCCATAAGAATGGACCCCCTATGAGACCCATTATTAACACCATATGAGGGCGAACCTATCTTCTAGCTAAATATTTAGCCCTGAAGCTAAAACTCCTTGTTGGCCTTACAAAGTCATTTTTCAAAGACTCTTCATCGTTTGTAAATGAGTTGAAGGAAATGAAGTTTGATCCTAGAGACAATCTTGTTAGTTTCGATGTGGTTTCCCTTTACACTAACATCCCTATTAAGGAGGCCATTGAGGTCATCAATCACCTCACTAATCCCGATACTGCAAAATTAGTTGAGATTTATCTTACTTCTACTTTTTTCTGTTTTGAAGGGGAATTCTATGAACATACATGTCGTGTTGCCATGGGCTCCCCCCCTGTCCCCTATTGTAGCTAATCTGTTTATGGAAGACTTTGAATCAAAAGCTCTGGCCTTGACTTGATTCAAGCCCAAGCTATGGCAAAGATTTTTGGGTGACCCGTGCATCATCTAGCCTCATGGTCAGGAAAAGTTGGATCTCTTTTTCTAGCATCTCAACAATCAATCTAACTCCATAAAGTTTACTATGGGGCAGGAAGTTGATGATTTCATGCCTTTCCTTGATGCCCTTATTTCGAAGAAGGACGATGGTTCTTTCTCACACTAGCTATTTCGAAAGAAAACTCATACTGAGCAGTATCTTCATGCCAAGTCACATCATTTCTCTGCTCAAAAGCTAGGTGTTCTCAACACATTAGCTACTCATGCACTGAGAATTTCTAACGAAAGCCACCTTTCTAAAGAGAAAACCCATCTCCTTAATGTTTTCATTAATAATGGATATAGTTGGCACCAAGGTATTAAAGCTTTCCTTTAGGCTAGGAAAGGTCCTAAGGTTAAAAAAGACCCCAAAGCTCAGACTTTCAAGGTGCATCTCCCTTTCATCCAAGGGGCCATATACAAGATTGCAAGAATCCCGAGGAAGAATAGGGTTCCCTCAACCTTTAGACCCCTTAACATCATTCGAAGCTCCTTAAAATTTATAAAAGACCTAGTCGACCCCAAGGATATGAAAGGTGTTTATGTTATCCCCTGTTCTTGTGGAACCCCATACATTGGTGAAATTGGTCACTCAATAAATCATAGGATTTATGAGCACGCAACTGACATCAAGCATGGGAGAACCCGCTCTTCAGCTTTGACAGAACATGCAGAAAAGACAAAGCGTCACATATGCATTGAGGAGGCCCAGTTCATTACAAGGACCAATCAATTTCATCACCAAAAGTTTAGGAAGGCCATAGAAATTAAAAGGAGGCCAAGTAATCTAAACAAGGATGATGGATGGAAAATTCGCAGTTGTTGGATCCCTGCCCTTTCCTCTTGTTATTTTTATTTCCTTTCTCGTTTCATTTGGTTGTATCGATTTCTATATTATTATTTTTATTTTTAATTTGAATTTATTTTATTTTTTTATTCCCTTGATTCCTAATATATTTTTAAATTTCTCGAAATTGGTCTCTTCTGATTTCTCCCCCTTGGGTTATTGTTTATTCCTTCCTTATTTTTTCCCTTAAATACTTGTTAGTTAATTTTGACCCTTTAGTTGATTCCATACTTTCTTCTGCATGATGTTTTATATCTCTCAGATCTGAGGAGAAACTTGTTGTCTTTGGTCCACATTTTTCAACAATGACACTCAATTCATATGTTTGATGGAAAGGTTGAGGCCAAAAAAGCATCAGATCGCTCACTTGTCATGATGGGGATAGAAGAAGAAAGACTTATGAAGCTGCAAGGATCCTCTGCTCGTGAACAAAATTTCTTATACAATTCTCATTATGATGAAGGTATATTTCCATCAAATCTTTTATGGCATGCTAGATTTGGACACTTGAACTATGACAACCTTCTCTTGTTGAAGAAAAATGGTGTTACTAGTTTGCCTACAATTCTTATGAAACTTAAGCCATGTGATGCTTGTATTCTAGGAAAGCATAGCAAACAACCTTTTCATAATTCTCTTTCCAGAGCACATAGAAAAATTGAACTCATTAATTCAGAGTTATGTGGCCCAATGCTTGTTCCTTTTGAAAATGGTAATAAATATATGATGACATTTATTGATGACTACACCCAAATGTGTTGGGTTTATTTATTGAATAACACATCTTATGCTTTTCAAACATTCAAGAAATTCCATGCATGGATTGAAAATGATGCACGACCTCATATTGGCTCTATTCGCACTGATAATGGAAAAGAATACACTTCAAATGAATTTGAAAACTATCTTCGCCAGCATGGGATCAGACATCAAACAATTGTGCCTTATAATCCCCAACAGAATGGAGTAGATGAAAGAATGAATAGGACAATATTAAATATGGTACATTCCATGATGTTTTTCAAGAATGTAAAATTAATGTTTTGGGTTGATGCAATTCTATGTGTTGTGTATGTAAAGAATAGGTGTCCATCTAATGCTATTAGAAACAAGACTCCTTATGAAATGTGGTATGGCCACATTCCTTAGGTAAAGCATCTCAGGGTCTTTGGTTCCACCTATTATGCCTTGATACCTAAGGAACAAAGAAACAAACTTGGTGCAAAGAGTCATAAGTGTATCTTCTTGTGGTATTAAAATACCTATAAAGAATACCGTCTCTATGATGAAGTTAATAAGAAGTTTGTAGTGTCTAGATATGTGATCTTTCTTGAATTTTACAAGGTTGATAATGTTGTTGAGTGACAACTTGATAGCTTGGATAGATTCAGACATGCCAAGTCTTTTCAATAATTTGATAATGATATTCCACATCTTGAAAGGGGTATTCCTATACTAGATCAATTTGTGGAATCTTCTCCTGAAGCACTCTCTCCCCACATGAAGCTCCAACCACTGATGATACTTTGAGTGATGTGATTGACAGAATTGGGAGACTCAATATTGATTCAACCCCAACTCAGTCAACTGGGCAGTTAGGGAAATCTCATAAAGGTCCTCCAAAATGGATGACAAATACACTTGAAAGTGTTCATCCTAATGAGGTTGGAAAGATAGGAACAAGAAGTTAAACTAGGAAAAATGGAGGTGATATAGACGATTTTGATTCACATGTTGATATGGATGTTTCTTATGATTGTGAATGAATTTGTCTTCAGATTTTGAACCAACTTCCTTCAAAGAAGCCACTTCTCATGATGAATGGAAAGAAGCGATGAAAAAAGAGTATGACTCCTTGATAAAGAATGACACTTTGAAGCTGGTTTATCCTCCATTGGGAACTAAACCAATAGGCTACAACTGGGTCTATAAGAACAAGTATAAAGTTGATGGCTCACTTGACAAGCACAAATCCAGGCTTGTGGAAAAAGGATTTGCACTGAAGGAAGGGGTTGACTGTGAGGAGAACTTTTCCCCTACAACAAAATGGGCTACCATCTGGACACCCTTTGCCTTGGTAGCTCAGAACGGTTGGAAAGTCCATGAAATGGATGTAAAAAAAAATTTCTTGAATGTAGATATGAAAGAGAATGTTTTTATGTCCCATCAAGAAGGATTTGTTGTGAAGGGCCAGGAACATAAAATATGCAATCTTGTAAAATCCTTGTGTGGACTCAAGCAAGCACCATGAGCCTTGTACGAGAATTAACTGAGCATCTTCTAAAACTCAACTTCAAACATTATGATCTTGATGATGCAATTTGTTTGTCAATAAATTTGGAAAAACAATTGTATATCTTGTGGTGTATGTAGATAATCTTTTGATGACAAGGAATAATGAGAGCCATATTGCATCCATAAAGAAGAAATTGAGGAAAGGTTTTGAAATGATAGACTTTGGGTATGTTAACTACTATCTTGGTATTGAAGTAACTCAACATCAAAAGTTTATATTCGTCTCTCAGAAGAAGTACATTGGAGATTTGTTGAACAATTTTGGCATGGCTCAATGCAATCCTTTGACTAATCCAATGAAACAGAACTTAAATCTCACATCCGTTGAAGGAAAAGAATTTAAGGATGAAAAAAGGCATAGAAGCTTGTAGGAAGTCTCAACTAACTAACTACTACGAGACCAAACATTTCATTTGTTGTTGGAATCCTCTCCAGGTTTATACAAAAGCCTTGTGAGGGACATTGCTCTGCTGCAAAAAAAAATATAAAGTACTTGAAGGGAACTCAAGACTTTGGACTTAAGTATACACAAGTGGGTGACTTCAGCTTGAATGGATACTCTAATTCAAACTTTGATGGGAATAAAGAAATTGGAGTATCTACTTTAGGTTATTATATGAGTCTTGGATTAGGGGCTATCTCCTAGAGGTCACGCAAACAATCAGTTCCAACAGATTCCATAATAAAGGTATAATATGTGGAAACAACTCAAGAAACAAAGCAAATTGTGTGGCTCAGGAAAATTTTGGAAGATTTTCAAATGAAACAAGTGCATTCAACTCCACTCATGATTGACAACACTTTTGCAATATAGTTGGCCAAGAACCCAAAGTTCCATGATCGAACGAAGCACATCAATACAAAATACCATCTAGTTCGACATCATGTTGAGGCAAAGAAAATCCATCTACACCATTCTTCCAGAAATGAGCAGATTGCAAACATCTTCACCAAAGCACTTGGAAGAGAAAAGTTCAAAAGATTTAGAAGGATGCTTGGACTCATCAATATCCCTTCGAATTAAGGGGGGGAATGTTGACACCTAATCATTGGGATTGGGTGAATATGTGTAAAATAATGTAAATAGAAAATAAGGAAAATAGGAATATGAAGAGATACTGAGAGATGAAGCCCAAGAGTCTCTCCCTCAATGTATATATCTATGATTAGCCTTAATGGAAAAATACAATTCAATTGAGGAGTTACCTCCTAGCCTGACATATGAAACCATGTTTATATTCATCCTGGAAATGCTTATTGTCAATGATAGCATTATTTTTAAACATCAACAATATTTATGTCAAGTACACGTTGTAATTCGTTGAATGAGTCGTGCAACAAAGGACACCATCCATTATCTGTTCAAGTTGTTTCTTATCATTCTCCATCTTGTTCACCTTGCTTTGGAACTCAGCCACTATGTTTTTATGTTCTCCTTCAAATTTGTTTTATATATTCTTCCCATGTCTTACAAAGGCCACGAATTAAGCTTTCATGCAAATGGAAAGGTATTAGTTTTTCCTTATAAGAGGGTGTTGACAGTGCTGGACCCGCCAACATGTAAGGGGATCTCCCAAGCAAGAAGTCCGAACTAGACCTCAGAACGTTTTGTGTAGGAGTCCCAACAGTGGGTCATACGGTATCACCTTGACCGCGGTTGCACGTAGAGGTAAGCAAGATTTCCTTGTTGGTAGCAAGGATGTGACATGCACAACAAGCCAAGGAAGGTACATGAATGGTCCTAACACATGGAAGGTGGAATAAGTGCACCCCTTGGAAACCTGTGTAAACACGCAACTTGGAAGGGAACACACAAGAAAAAATGCATCACAAACGGGAAGGAAGGTGAACCAAAAATCCAAAGTGATGGTTAAACCAACAACACATTTCAATAAGATTCATACATACATATACATAAAGAGTCTATATATACATGCGTAAGCAAACAGATACATATATCATTAGAATAACCAAGCTAACTGGAATACAATAACAACTCATGCATGAAACATGTTGGCTCTGTTATATTAAGAATTTGAAAGTTCCAATCATACAATACAACCATGACCAACCACTAATCCCAATAACGGAACGTTACAGTCACTGTCGCCTGCTCCTCCAAAGAGATGTACTAGATCTGCACTGTGGAGAAGCCAAGGCTCGTTTCAATACTCTCCAAGATTTCTCTAAGATACTCCTGTTGGAAGCTTAGCTGACCAAAAGCCCTTACAATGAGTTATGAGGTACTATAAATAGAAAAGGGTGGGGCGACCCTTGACATTCCCCTTTGTGATTGCCCACCTACCCTCATGACTCTTCAACTACTCTATGACTATTACATTCAACTATCGACACTTGAACTTCCACTTGACAAGATGTTACATACAATCTGCACATATACCCATGTGAGACAAAATAAGATTGAGCAAGCCATGAAAGACATCACTATGAATCAGACAACTGTGGGAAGACCAACTCTTTGACATCCTCATGATGGTTAATGGTGGCGAACCGATGCCAGGCTTGGTAGTCTGCAATGGTGTCTGTGCACTCTATGGTGACATCTTTTTGGAAACGAACTCTTGCCTTTGTTGCATCCAGGTACACTGATTTGGCTCCTCTATCCAACTCGTCTAATAACATGCACATCATTATCTTGACTGCAACTGGACCAACGAAATAATGATGCATAGTGTCTGCACTGATTGCCAAGTCTGTGTTGGTGGCTATGCACATCAACTCGTCAATCTACGAGTCCGGCTCCTGTCGGACTTGACCCTTTATCTTTGCCTCGGTGAGTGTCACAATAGATGGGATCG
Organism: Pinus taeda; assembly: GCA_000404065.3. Taxonomy (NCBI): domain Eukaryota; kingdom Viridiplantae; phylum Streptophyta; class Pinopsida; order Pinales; family Pinaceae; genus Pinus; species Pinus taeda. Next base: position 89,692 of record APFE030080570.1, read on the forward strand.
CATGTGTGCGCACAACAACATCCATGCTTTTGAAAACCCATGCATGGGAAGCCTGTAGACTAGTGATGAGTTGCAAGAGTTCCTCATAGTTCTGGATCTGACTTTGGATGTGTGCCTTCAACTCAACCACCATGGGCTTCATCATTTTGGGCAAGTGTAATGGGGCTCCCTTGTATCTCATTGGCCATGTTTGCATGCAATCAACAACAGTATGAAATTTGGTCAAGATACGTGCTCTCCTAGCACAACAGTGCTGCCAACTATTGAGATGGACAATTGCCTTATACACGGTACCAAATCTAGAATACAACATATGCATGACCTTCTCAAGGGATGATACTTCATCCAGTATCGCCTTCTTCAACTCCGCTTTGGCGAATGATGTAACCAGTTCTCCTCCCTACTTGGCCATCTGTAACTCCTTAGCCATTCACTCGTTCTTTGCTATCAAGAAGTGAACACCCGAGCTAGTGGCTTCGACATATGCTCTGGTAGCATTAGCCAATGTTGTTGGATGCTTGTGCACATCAGATATGATCACTCATTCCTAAAACTGAGTAGGAGATGTGTGGACATCCCAAGTAGAAACTCTATGTGATTGCACAACTCTATGTTGTGACTCGTCAAATCATATGTTATGCATCTCTTCTTTCATATTGTCTCCAAGGATCTCAATATCTCCTTGGTCATTCAGGACATGCTCTACTTCCAGATCTGGTGAAGCTAACGGTTCGACCTCTTGGTGGTAAGGCATGAGGTCGATGTCTTGCTCTAACTCTGGCTGCTCCATCTCCATATCCATCTTCTCAAGTACTTGTTCAATCTCTTGAGCGATGTCCTGCTCCTACGACTGCTCATCCTGTTTGCTTTGTGCTAGTTGGTCGGATGAGTCCACCATCTGTATGGGAGCAGTTTCATCAATATTTTCATGTTGTGCCCCTTGTTGTGTCTGTCCCTGTTGCGCTTCCTTCACCTCTCTGCACAGCTCATGTTCTTTTCGGAGTTGCTCCTTCAACTCTTGCAACTCCTTCACTGTTTCCTCCATCCTCTATTTATCTCTCTGCCTTTACACGTTCTTCTTGTCACGTTGTCACCTCTTCGCCTCTATCTCTAAATATTCTTTCTCCATAAGTGGTTCTGATATGAACTTGTAGTTTTTTTCTACCTCTGCATTGTCAACAATCTTTCTCTTGCCTTTGTCACGCACATGTATGTTACCCTCTTCTATTGTTACTGGTGGTGCTCCCTTGGATGTTCGTTAACCATTCCAAAGCGATTCCAACTGGTTCATTGGGCCCAGAGAAGCTTTGACAATACCTCCATGGGTCTTCCTCAACCCAATGACATGCCCCGTGGATCCAAGGAAATTGCACTCTCGCACAGTGATCCTTCACAAATCAATGCAGGTTGTACAGATTGAAGCTTATGGTGCCAAAAGTAAATTTTTTGAATTGTTCTATCTCAGCATTCGCATGCTTTAGATTTTGTATCTTGTACAACCCAATCCACAATGGGAGAGTGGGCCAGGGTGCCTTCTTCTTCCGACGCAGTCTAGCTGACATTCCTGCTGAGATGTGGTACAACACTTCTTCCATGATGAATTTGTCCATGTAAAATTTCGATAAAACATGCAGAGGCTTCTTCGCATCGTACATCCGTATGAAAGTGACAAAAGGTGAGGCATACCAATCCACTATGTCGACCTATGCCTCCTATTATCACTTAGAACTAAAAATTTGATGCATATAATTGTCTGTCCTAGTCTGATGACAAAGGTCTGCGTTAAAGTTGATTTTATTTTATTTTTCTCACTTAGGGTATGGAGTTTTAAAAGTTTTTAACTCAAACCATACTCAACTCCTATTGGTTCTCCTCCACCCATCATTGTTCCATAGTCATGTCTTGTCTTATCCGAGTCACCGGGTCTTTTAGTGATTTTGCAGCATAATCTCATTTGCCAGTTTCGCAGCACAATCATGGTTTAGCAGTTTCGCAGCGCGTCATGATTAGGTAGTTTCACAGCGCATCATTAGAATTTTTAACTAACAGCGCTGCGAAATCATGGATTCGTGCATTTCGCAGCGAATCTTTCCCGAAATGTCAAGTCCGTAGGTGAGTCATAAATTGTGTCCACTCATGTCAATTTGTGTACCTCTTGTATCACGTTTGAACGTTCATTTGCCACTACTCCACCAATAGACTGTTGATATGCACAAAAATATCATTCCCAAGAGATTTTACCGTGCATAGACCTTAATGATGGTCGTAAGTGCTGCATGAGTGATAAGTCTTCCTGATTATGTATTGAAGTGTTTCAATGGAAGAATTTGAATTTCAAGCGAGGCTAATTTCAAGCGAGCCTGATTACAAGCGAGGCTGAATTAAAAAAGAGCTGAATCACCATTTTGACCGGAGCTGTTAGACTTTGTGTGTGAAGATCTCGAAGGGAAAAATGGAGAGAAAAGAGCACAGATCTGGTAAATGTCAGAGGACTGAACCTGAAGGCCTGGACATAGCGTTGAAGGATGAAGGCGTGAAGAAAGCATTCAAAGATGTCGGGTGCTGGAACTTTTGCAAAAAGCTACAAGGAGGACATGCACAGGTAACTAAGGAATTTTAAACTTCACTGGTTAAATTCAAAGATAGCTATCCTAGAGGAACAGGTTTCTCCAGAAGTAATATCTGCTGTGACAGAGATCCCAAGAGGACGGGAAGAATGGTTTAAAAATTTTAAGTTTGATATGAATCCTTGTAAGGAGTTTTTAAAGGAGGCATATGTAAATGAAGACTTAACAAAAGCAGTGCCCATAAATTATTTCAAGGAACATTATTCTCTTCTTCTCATCTGCATACAAAAATATTTGATCTGTGAAGGAAGGTACAATAAGGTCTATTCTTACCATTTTAAATTGCTCTTGCATTTCACCGGGAAAGTCTCCATAGACATTCCTTTTTATTTGTTTTGCAGTTTGAGTAAGATGTGTGATAAGGTGCAGCTGAGGAAAGAGGACTGTGAAACCTCTTTATTTCATCATGGTTTGATTAAGTTGCTAGTTTTAGATGGCCTCCAAAAGATAGGCAGAGACTGGAATTCGTTTATTTTCATGGCTGGATTCCAAAGCAAGACTAGCCTTACTCCACAACCAGCCAGAGAATTCACCATAGCTGAGCTTCAAAAGGAAGTAAGAGCTAAAAAGCAAACCAAGTCACAGCTAAGAAAACCAGTGACGCCACAAATCATTCAAGAACAACCTCAGCAATCAACAAAGGAAAAAACTCAGGATAAGAAGATTGTACCTGAAACAAGCAGATCTGAATCAGTCTCAAGGGTAAGGACAAGAAGCCAAATAAATAAGGAAAAAGGTAAAGCCATAGCTGTTGAAGAGAGCCCAGTGTCTAAGGAAAGCTTGAATGATTTATTACAGGCCATTGAATTCGAGCAGTCTGAACCAGTTCATATTGATTTGACACTGTCACCGCAAGAAGGTAACAAGAAGTCTAAGGCCTCAAAAAGGCTTAAATTCGATGAGCTAGGTGAAGAATTTATTTTTAAACCCAGAAGACCTATTACAAGGAAGCAAGTAAAGGAAGCGCTACCAAGAATAGAGGAAACCGAGAAAGTTAGGCAAAAAGATACAAGCAGAACAGTCATCACATCTCAAGGAGATAATATAGCAGCCATAAAGAGCCAATTAGAAGCAACTAAATATGAGATTGCCAAATTGAAGAAAGCTGCTAGAGAGCATACAGTCGTGTATGCAAATTATCGTAAAGCTGTTTGGAAAGGAAGTGAAACCCTAGAAAACCAGTTGAATTCAGTAGTGAATGGCCATGCACAATTTCACACATGGACAATACCAGCAATCAAAGAGGCCAAATACATCAGAAAGATAAATATGAACCTAAGAGCTGGGAATAAAGCTATGAAGAAGAAAATTGAAGACCTGAAGGCACAGCTAGGCCAGTTACCTACTAAATGAATTTTCTTTTCAAGAAAGGTTTTGTTCCAAATTTTTGTCAAATTTGTTTAGTCTTATTATTTTGAAGACATGTAAAACCCCTGCTACACATATGAAACATCAAAGGGAGTTTTTGGAAATCAATGATTAGGGTGATAAAGGTCTCGGGTCAAAAAGCAAGCTGTTTCAAATAAAACGGCAGTTTCATAGCGCGCTACGAAACTGCTGTAGGTGATGATTTTAACGCAGACAAGCAGTTTGATATTATGAGCGGGAATTTTGAAAGAAAGACACCTAAAGGGTACGCAAGACATCAGATGGAGCTACAATATCCATTCAGATCAAGACAGGTGTACATTTAAAAAGGTGGAATATTTTAACCCAAGTTTAAATTTATGTTGTAAAGCCTCTTTATCACCGTTCAAAAGATATTAAATGATTTGCATACAAGGAACTTTTGCCTGCACATGTAGGAATTTATAGGGTAAGTTCCTCAGACAGAACACCAAAAGGACACCGCTCACAAACAGATCACAGATCAATACACCAGTATTTTGACGTGGTTAAAACCCTCAGAGAGGGAAACAGTCCACGGCCTGCGCCAACGTGGCTACTACAGGCAATTTATTAATAAAAGAATGAAAATTTACATAAGCTTCTCTCATGCACGGTTAACCTACAAATGACCCTCCATGCGCTTTAAATAGAATTCATGGACCAATCGGGTGTCAAGCCACGGATCAAGTGTCGGTAATACCGAGGAGAGAATGAACCGTCGGATCACTACATATCGTGACCGTCGGATTGTAAGTTACAAAATGTACAATCGTAAAGAAACACACTTTACCTAACTCTATACCTAACTCTATACTAGACCAAGTTGAACTTAACTATTTCCTATGAGTCAGAATATCCTAACACCCCCCATTAAGAACAACTTGGGATAGGATTGAAGGATTTACAAATATGACAAAATAGGAGAAGGAAGGAGGCACTAGAGC
>APFE030080570.1:100462-111557 GCA_000404065.3 Pinus taeda
AATGTTATTCCACAAGAGTTAGCCATCTAATTATTAGTCAAAATCAATAACCCTTTGAGAGAGCCCTCTCAGGCTAAGGAGGCTAAGCCTTAGTCAAAAGATTGGTTTGAAACAGTTACTTGAAGTCTTCCTGGTTTGCAACCTTCCAGGGCTTGATTTTGAGATAACATGCTCAATGAAGTTGTTTGCCTTATTTGTGTTGGACTGGACATGAGCCGAATCTGCGTGAGTAGCTATAAATGGCATGGCCACATTAATGGGACATAGTGGCTAGAATCCCAAGCTAACCTGAAAAGGGTTGTGGCTAGTCAAGCCGTGGACAGCTCGGTTGTAGCTATGCTGAAATAGGGGAGGTTCTTGTCCCATGTGCGTGGATGCTTTTAGTTGTACATGTGTAGAATGTGTACGATCATCCTATTGACAACCTATATCTGGCCATCAGTTTGAGGATGGAAGGCTGTGGACTTATTGAGTTTGGTGTCAAGCATTGACCAGACACTGGACCAAAATGTACTGAGAAACCTACTGTCCCGATTTGAGATGATAGACTGTGGGATCCCAAAATGTACCCACACTCGTTCAAAGAAGAGTTTAGAAGTGGGTTTTGTTGTGATATTCATCTTGCAGGCAGCCATAATGGCCATCTTCAAGAACTTATTGATGACCACAAAAACATAGTCATTTCCATGCTTAGTGGAAGGAAGGTCTGACATGTAATCCATGGATATGGATTCCCAAGGTCGATTAGGGGTAGGCAGCAGGGTATAGAGGACTTGCTTCTTGATGGTCAATTTGGCAATGGCGCAGGCAGTGCATGATCTGATGTACCTCCCAACATCCCGTCAAAGATTTGGCCAATAGAAATACTTCTATAGTATGACCACTATTTTCTTGACCCTGAAATGTCTAGCAACCTGACTATAGTGTGCTTCCCAAATCATCTTGGCACACTCACTTGAAGGAACACAAAGGTGACACCAAGTGGCATAATAGGGCATCCTAGAGGTGCAAATCTGGGACATGCTAACCCTTCAAGAGTGTCTAGTATGTGTGGTTGAATTCTAGGTTGCTTTTGTAGAGAAGTGGCCAATCAGAAGTCTCATGCCCCCAAGAGTTGAGCATAGTGGTTAATGCCATGATTGGTGGTCGACTGAGGCAATTTGCAACATTATTGGAGCTACCCTTCTTATACTTGATATTCAAATGGAACTGTTTTAGGTATGTGGACCACTTCTGATGGTGATCATTCTGCGATTTCCCTTGGGTCTATATGAACTGTAGGGGTTGATGGTCTGTGTGGATGACCGTTTCCTTCCCCAAAATGTAATGCTTCCATTGTCAGCAGGCATGCATAATGGAATACATCTCTTTTTCATAAGTGGGATACTTCTGAACTATGTCTGAAAGTGTCTCACTGTGATATGCCACTGGATGCCTGTGTTGAGTGAGGACTGCCCCAATAGCATAGTCAAAGGCATCTGTCTCGACCTCAAATGGTTGTTGCAAGTCTAGTAATGCAAGCACTAGCGCCATGTAGAGGCGATCTTTCAACTTTGTGAATGCCTTCTGTTGAGATTCAAACCAAAATAATTTTGCTTTCACTCCTCCCTTGGTGACTTGACTCAAGGGCCAAGTGATATGAGAAAATCCCAACACGAACCTATGGTAGAAGTTGGCAAGACCTAGAAAGCTGTGAAGCTCTATAAAAGTGGTTGGAGATGGCCTGGATCTTGGATGGATTCACATGTACCCCATGTTCATCAATAATGTATCCCAAATACTAAATCTGGGTCATGCTAAAAGTGAATTTCTCCAAATTGGCACATAACTTGTGTTTTTGTAGTGTCTAGAGAACTTGTTAGATGTGGTGGAGGCGTTCTTCCCATCTATGGCTGAAGATTAGGATACCATCCAAGTATACCACTACAAATGAGTTGGATAATGACCACAAGATGTCATCCATTAGCCTCATAAAGGTTGTAGGAGCATTCATCAATCCGAAAGGCATAACCAACCATTTGAAAAGGCCCTCCTTGGCTTTGAAGGCAGTCTTCCACACATCAGAGGGTTCAATTGGTACCTAGTGATATCTTGACTTCAAATTGATCTTGCTAAAATATTTTTCCACCTTCAGTTGGTCCAAGAGGTCATAAATCCATGGGATTGGGTACCTATTATGGATAGTGATCTTGTTCAGTGCCTGATAGTAAATACAGAGTCTCCAAGTCCCATCCTTCTTCTATACCAACACGATCGGGCTCCCACAGGGTGATGAACGTGGACAAATGTGACCTTTCTATAGCAGCTCCTGAATTTGCCTCTTGATATCATCATTCTCTAGAACAGAGCACCAATAGATTTGTCCATTGGGTAGCGTTGCACCTAGGGTCAGATCGATGGAGTGCTTAACTTGACAATGTAGAGGAACCCCTGCAGGGGAGGTAAAGATATCCTTGTACTCCTCCATGACCTTGTCCATCTATAGTTGTCATGCGAAGGGGCCCTGTCTAGAGGTTGTGGCCACCATCTTCTTCATTCGTTGAGGGTGTATCATCAAGAAAACAAATTTCCTGGTTTTGGAAACGAGCTTACTACATTGCTTTGCAGTAATCAAAGAGATGGTGGTAGGTGGTGCTACCTCTAGTATCCTCTACAACTTATTTCCCAAAGTAACAATAATAGCACGGGGCCTTGATTCATACACAGCATGTCACTTCCACAAGTAAGGTTGTCCTAATAGTACATCACAAACTTCAAGGGGATCAATGTCACACAATACCTCATCCGTGAAGGGCTTGATGTTATATAGAATGCGACACTACCAGCTCACGCAAAGATCCCGTCCTTGGTTTAGCCACTCGATGGTGTAGGGTAGTGGATGTGTTGTGGTTGGTAAGCCTAGCCGCTTCATGACCTCTGCCGAAATGAGGTTCTTTTGGCTCCCACTGTCGATAATGAACTATAGCGGGGAGCCCTTTACCCACATTTGGGAGTGGAAGAGACGCTCCTCCTTCTCTGGATCTTCGGGTTCCTCCTTCTGGATCTTCATGGTGGCAATGGTAGCATTGGGCTCCACATCGATAATCTACTTCCCTTTGTCATTCCCCATGTTGGGTTCTAACTCAAAGTTGGAACATGAATCTGATTCTGAAACCTTTAGCTCGACCACCAGTGATTGTTTGGCCCGAAACTCACTTGTGTTATGAGTGGAGCTGTTACGGAACTCACACCACTTTCCTGTGTCTTTCAGCTTCACGACATTGTTCTTTGCTTGCAACTTTTGTGGGTATTCTTCGGCCGCCCCACCTTGGCTTTATCCTTTGTTCTATGGTTTAGAGGCACCTTTCCCTTGCTTTAGATTCGAAGATCCAAAGTCTCGCTTCTTCTGTCTAAACTTTTGTTTGACCTTGAAAACATATCGGTATGTCATGCTGAGCGAGGGGATGTTCAAGAATTCTATTTCTTCCTAGATGTACTTGTGCAGGCAACCGCGGTATTTGAGTATCAAATGTTGCTTTGAATCCTTCATACCCAACTTTGTGTGAATGGTATGGAAAATATTGGTAAACTCCGGCACATCTTGGTCCCTTCCCTACTGCAGCGTGGTCCACTTTTTGTATTGATCCTCATAGCTTTCGATAGGGTAGTACTGCCCCTTGATGGCCTCTCAGAAGGAATCCTAAGTGGGTGTGGCTGAAAATAGTGATCTTGTACTTTCATCCTTTTGCTCGCAGTAGGTTTCCCACCAGTCCTTCACGTGGGGGGCTGCTTTCAGAAGAGCGAAAATAATATTTTCTCGACTGGAAAAATCATGAATAGAGAAATAACCTCTAATATATTTAACCAATTATCAACAACATCTGCATCTATCTGACCCTCGAATATGGGGATTTCAAAATTAACTTGTACCTTAAACAGTGTGGTGTTTCTGGAGTAGCTGTTGGAAGCCGATGCGTCACCCCCGGGTAGCCGCTAAAGGATCTAGGCAAAGTTGTCCATCATCGCATTCCTTTGTCGCTCGAGGGCTTCTTCGAGCAAGATTTTGATAGGATCTTTTGCCCCCTCATCTTTCTTTTCATCTACCATGGGAGGCCATCGGGATTTGCAAGGCTAGTCTTGCAAAGGTTTGACCAGTTCAAGCCCTAACTCCTTATATCCCGACCTCGTTAGGGACATGCAAAGAAAAACAAAGAAAAAGTAGACCACTCTGATACCACTAATCTGGATTTAAATAGGAACAAAAAAAATTACAAAGATAACCATAAACACAGAGATGCAGTGGAAATAATACTTCATTTCATTACTGTAAAATACTAAAATATGCTCACAAACAGAGTTGGAAATAAACCAGCGAGGGCGATGGTAGCTTATCTCTGAGAAGAGATGTGGTGGCTACATGCCTCTGAAATGTGTTACAATGAGGCTCGAAGGCCTATTTATTGTTGAGAAACAATGGAAAACCCTTAACATTCCAAAACCTAACCCTAGAAGATGAAATGCCAAACTATGGGCCCCATTTGGGTAAATTGGTACATCAACTTCCCAAGGTCGTAACTTTGGCATACAATCTCTATTTCACGTGCATAGTATTTCGTTAGAAAGATCTATCCGAGAACTACAACTTTGGGAAGAGAAACATCGAACTATGGACCCATGTTGCTCCCAATCTTCCTAAAAAACATCGTTTAGGGCCTCAAAACGGCTCTGGAAGTTCAAGACTCGAAAATATGATAAAAATAGTAAATTGGGCTACAATTAAGGAAACTGAAAAGCTGAAAGAAACAATGGTGGGGGTCCAAGTGGATTTGGCAAGTGGCCACCAATATCTACCTAGATCAATATATGACCTAATAGATGATAATCTAGCTAATGTGATAAGGCATAAATGCTTCTTAGTGATTCTCATATAAGTGTGACACCCCTATGCTCATATATGTTGTTATGACCTGTAGAATGCATATTTTTGACATGTTTGATGAAATGTATGTCATGGCTAGTAGGATTCCAATCAAGTATTTTAATTTGTATCATTTTTTGGATGTAAACTTTCATTTCTAGAAGCTTCATGAAGCTCTGGGAAGCCGCTTGAGACGTGGCCCTGAAAAAGTGGCACATAATTTGAGGTCGCTGGTTCTGAACTAACTAAAAGAGACCCCAGTTGTTTGCATGTCCTTTCTATGAGAGTTTTATGGAACCATCTCACAAATAGATAGATCAACAACTTAAAAATTATCCTCTTTGAGGGGGAAACCTCCTTTACATTACATAAATGAATAATTCTTGGATGATACAAATGAAAATACCTCTTTTCTATATATACGAGTCTAAGGTGTCACAATATAATAAGAGTCTACATAACAATAATAATGTAAGGGCACAAAAATAACCATAGTGGGCTTCTATGGGGGGCAATAATAACAATATGGAGACTACATGGGCACAACAATAACAATAGGGGGGCTACACTAAAAAAATAAATAAGGGGCTACACTAGTAATATATTGACCTATGCCCCTATCCTTCAAAACGTGTTTTCATCAACTCTTGAGTAGTTCTAGATGCTTATGTATAAAATTCTCATCCTCCCATGTGGAATATTCTAGTGGGAAAGTTCTTCCACTTGATGAGATACTCTGAAATTGATAGATTTCATAGCTGTTGGGTTCTTGTTTTGGTGACTGCTTCAGGTTCTAATATGTTTTCTCCTTCCTTGTCAAGTTCTAACAATATTACTTGAAATAGGAGCTTGTCACATATAACCTTCTTTATGCATGAACATGGAAAATTTGGTGCACTTGGGAAGATGTAGGAAGCTCCAATTTGTATGGCATAGTACCAATATTTTGAAACACCTTGTAAGGATCATAGTACATTGGTGATAATTCATTATCCTTCTTAGTGTGATTGGGGACATTTGTTTGTATGGTCATAGCCATAAAAGTACACAATCGGCTACATCAAAACTTAATTTGCTGCGATGATGATTGACCTATTGTTTCATTTGATTCTATGCTAAAGTGAGGTTATCCTTTAAGAGTTGGAGAACCTTTTGTTGATTCTCGATGTCATATTCCACTACTTGAACCTTACAATTTTCTTTTAAAGATGATGTGATGGAGAGTGGATGATATCCACAAAGTGCCATAAATGGGGTCATGTTTACTGCAGTATGGAAGGAAGCTTTATACCACCATTCAATCAAAGGTAACCACTTGACCCATTATGTTTTTTTATCAGATACAAAGAAGTGAATATATCCTTCCCAACATTTGTTCACTACCTCAATTTTCCCATCAGATTGAGGATGATAAGATGATCTATGAGCTAAGAGTACCCAGATAATAAAATAATTCCGTCCAAAAATTTCCAATGAAAATGAGATCTTTGTCACTTACAATAATCTTTGGGTTTCCATGTAGCTTTTGAATTGTTTCCATAAATGCAATAGCGACTGTAATGGATTTAAATGGATGAGATAATGCATAAATGTGTGCATACTTGGTAAGTCTATGAACTACTACCATGATGGCACTCTTTCCTTCAGACTTGGGTAAACTTGTGATACAATCCATTGAGACCTCCTCCCAATGTTTACTTGGAATGGATAAAGGTTGTAACAGACCTGGAGTCTTAATTGTCTCAATTTTATTTTGTTGGCAAACCAAACATCCTGTCACAAACTTTTGAATCTCGAATTTAAGGCCATCCCAAAAAAATTCCTTCTTGACCCAATGGAAAGTTCTGAAAAACCCTTAGTGCCCTCCTAAGGGAGAGGTGTGGAATTCCAAAATAATATTTTGTTTTATTTGGGAATTATTAATAAGATATAAGTGATCTTTGTACCATAATGAATCATTTTTCCAGGTAAATGTATTAGATGTACTGGGATCTTGCTGCAACTTTTGAATGAGTGTCCACACTTCTTCATCATTCTTCCATTCATTCCTTGTTTTGGTTATCCAATCTGGTTGGATAGTAGAAATGCCACAAAACAATGCTTCCACATCCTCATCATTTCTTAAGATTGCATCTGCAAAAACATTTTTCTTTTCTTTTTTGTAGATGATTTCGAAGTCATAACCCAACATCTTGTAACCCATTTTTTCTTCTCTTATGATGATAATATTTGTTCCAAAAAGTGTTTAATATTATCATGATCTATTTTTACCTTGTAGTGTCTTCCCATTAGGTAAGTTCTCCATTTCTTTAGTGTATGTATTATTTCTAGCATTTCCTTCTCATAAATATGTTTGTGTAAATACTTTCCTTTGATTGGAGGACTTTAAAAAGAAATGGGTCTTCATTATTACATCAAAACATCACCAATTCCATTTCTTGACATATCACATTCTGATTCTTGGCACATTTCCTCTTTAAGATGTTCAAAGGCCTTAGTTGCTTCTGGAGTCTAAGAAAATACATCATTCTTCAGTAATGTTGTTAGAGGTGCTACTATTCTCCCATAGTTCTTAACAAATTTGCGATAATACCCTGTCAACCTAAGAAATCATTGAAGATGCTTTATGGCTGTGGATATTTTCCATTTCTTAATGGATTTAATTTTTTTAGGATCTACCTTAACACCCCCATGCGATACAATATGACCTAGATATTCCACCTCCCGTACTCCAAAGAAACATTTGGATGTTTTTCATATATTTGTTTCTCCACCAATAATTTGAGCACACTGTCAACATGTTGAATATGATCCTTCCAATACTTACTGTAGATTAGTATATCATCAAAAAATACTAACACAAATTTTCTAAGGGTTTGAAAATGGAATTCACCGAACCTTGAAATGTGGAAGGTGCATTGGTAAGGATAAAAGGCATGACCAAAAATTCATAATGACCCTCATGAATTCTAGATGTTGTTTTTGGAATGTCTTCAATCTTCATTCTAATTTGAGGATATCCTGAATGAAGATCCAACTTGGTGAAGTAAATTTCTCCATGTAATTCATCGAAGAATTCTTCAATGACATGAATGGGAAATTTATCTTTAATAGTGACCTTGTTGAGCTCCCTATAATCCGGATGCATGTGCAATGATCCATCCTTCTTGTGCACCAATACTACTGGAGCAGAGAAAGAACTTTGAATAGGTTGAATTATACCGAGGTCTAGCATTTCTACAACCATACATTCAATTTCACTCTTTTGGGAATAGGGATATCTATAAGGCCTAATCTTTGGAGGAACACTTTCTGGAATCAAATGAATAACATGATCACGATCACGAATAGGTGGGAGGCCTTTTGGAGTCTCAAAGACCTTGGAATTATTTTCCAAGAGGTTTTGGAGATTTGGAGAAATAGATGATTTCGATGTTTGAACCTCTAGTGAGCATAATTTTGCAATTACAACCCGTTGTTATCTATTTATAATCTTTCTCATGCCATTAAAGTTGATTATATTTCTTGGTTTCCCTGTGATACCCCTTAATTCAACTTCCTTTCATTCCCAAAAAAAATTCAATAAAAGTTCTTGAAAGTTAAAAGCTATTGTACCCAAAGACTATAACCATTGGACTCCTAGTACAACATCAACACCACCCATTCGAATGGAAAGAATTGGTCTATTCAATACATATTACCCCATGGTTAGCTTGATATTATGGAATTTTCAAGAATAATTTATATTTCCACCATTTGAAACCATCACTTGACACTTTGGTGTTGGATATAGAAAGCAATTCAATTCCTTGGCTATCTTAAAATGAATAAAATTATGGGTACTACCCAAATCAATCAACATTATTACATTTTTATTTTTGATTTGTTCCTCTATCTTGAGAGTTTGAGGAGTGGTGATCCCTACCAATGCATTACAAGATATGGTCAAATTCATTTATGATTTCTCTGAGGTTGTTTCCTAGTGTATATCCTCTTATTTTGACATTTATCCTTCCTTTTCTTCTTATTATTCACAATATATGTAAAATAATTTCTTCTCAACACACTTATGACCTTTAGTGTATCTTTTATCACAACTGTAACAAATCCATTTTTCTCTTTTTTCTTCCAATTGTTGTGGTGTCGACCTTGTAGGTTGTGGAAGGCTAGGAACAACACTTATATTTTTGTAGTTGTGAGTGGTAAACTTCCTTATTGCCATAAATTTGCTTTCAACTTTTCTTACCACCTTGAACACCTTCTGCAATGAATCGGGTTCCCAATGTCAAAATTCATGTTGGATGGTATCCTTTAAAGTCCATATGAAGAAGTCAATCCTATGCTCCTCTGGAATATCATTTACCCTTATATTCAATTTTTGAAAGTCCTCAATGTGCTCCTCCATTGAACCCTTTTGTTTGAGATTTATTAATGGGCTAAAGAAGGTGTTTCTCTTTGTATCCTCATAATGTGCTATCATTTCCTCCATAAAAATTGGCTAAGTGACAATTGGTTTACAAAAACAAAGCCATCGATAGCATACAAACTAATTTTTTTCTAAACATAAAGATGCAATGTGTACCTTTTGTGTGTTCGATGCATCATGTAGATAAAAGAATTGTTGCATCTGTAGTATCCATGTCACAGGATTCTTTCCATCAAACTTCTTGATATCAATCTTTGGAATGTGGTTAGTATTTAACCCACTATGTGAGTCTCTAAAATCATAATTTGTATTCCTTCTATCCTCATCATGATTTTCGTGGAGTACCTTGTCACCATAGGAAACATTTCTTGTAGCAATTTTGTCAAATCTTTCTTCAAACCTTCCAGGTCCCTTTTAAAATATATTTTTAAACCATCCTTAAAACCTTCCATCTGGACATTCATAATTTATTCCATGTATGATTTCGAACCATTCATCTGAGATTACAATTCATTTTTGGTTACTCTTTGTGAGAGTGAAATTTGTTGCACTTGATCTCACAATTTTGATATATCATGCTGCATTTCTTCCTCTTCTTCATGTGTCATAGAAGAGCTTTCTGGTTTCTTGCTAGTTGTGTCCATTATTTTGTTTCAAGGAATTTTGAATCAAACAATGATATCTATGCTTCACTATGCCCTTTGAATCACTTCAAACTGATTTTTCAAACAAAAGTTATGGAAAAATTTAAAAAATACACACATTTTTCTTGCTTTTTAGGAGATATATATTTTAGTTGTTGTATATTTGTAATTGTGAATATACAAGATATTAAATTCCATTTTGAGGTATCCCTCTAATTATTCTTTCCAACCCAACATATCAGACCGATATTGGATTCTTCAAAAAAGAGTTATGCCCAATCTCCCACGATGACTTGATTATAGACTAGTTCAGTAGAGCAAACTTGTACGGAGAGCCACGTCTCATTGTTTCAACCTTCAGCCCTGAAAATGATACCCAAAAAACCAAAGTCCATCCAATTTCCTTCAATTTTTATGAATTCAAATATCATGCTCAGAGAGAAAGTTATGATGATTTTCCATAGGTCACCTGTTTCATATGGAATTCTGGAGCCTACAAAAACCCTAACTTCCTCGATCATATATCCAAAATTGTAGTGAGAAAAGATATGAAATTCGTATATGAATCTCATCAATATTTCTTCTCCACATCATTTCAATTTTAGCTTCTAAAGCTTCATATAAAAAGGTTATAACTAAAATTCCATGATGGCCTATTTGAAGTAGCGAAACCCTAGAATCCAAAGCTCTAACACCAAATGTTATGCAACCAACTCACAAATAGATAGATCAATGAATTAAAAATTATCCTCTTCAAGGGGGAAACCTTCTTTACATTACATAAATGAACAATTCTTGGATGATAGAAATGAAAAGACCTCATTTGTATATATAAGAATTTAAGGGGTCACAATATAATCAGAGTCTACATAACAATACTATTCTTGTAGAAATTTTGAATAATAAACACATATTCGATGGAGATTATCCTAATCATGTACTATTGTGGAATACATACATAATACATAAGCTCCTCTACGTTGATCATCAATATAGCAGCATCAACAACAACAAAATATCAAGAGCATGCACACATTAACACAGTATGTAACCCGGGGAAAGCTTACAGCTGAAAACCCCACACTATCTGTATATTAATGATTGAGAACATGTAACATTACAATAGTC
>APFE030080570.1:112324-138773 GCA_000404065.3 Pinus taeda
GTCCCTGTTGAACTGAACATGCACTGACATGCAACTGAGTTAACTGATGTATTCTTTAGTTGCATTATGAGTTAATAATTAGTTTAACAACTCACCATTAGTCTATTTGCAGTTAGACTAATTACAACTAGTTTAACCAAGTCAAACTGAACACAACTCCATCAACTCCACAATCAACTCCACCAAACTCAACCGATTGAGTTCTAATTGAAGTCATGCATGCAACAACTCAACTGACCCACAAAGAAAACGTATTTCCTTCTGATAGCTACATGTGCCACATCTATAGCTCAAACTAAAGTGCTCCAATAGAATAAGGTAAAGTTTATAGTCTAAATATTATTAAAAGCTAATAATATTTGACTGCTCTATAATTAGACTTGACAGTGTCACCGTTGTTGTCTAAAAATAGAAGTCCATCGATTTTTTGCCAACTTGACCAATCATCCATAAACAGCATCCTGCAACTCATAGACATGATCCATATGTCTAAAAATAGACATAGTCTAAAAATAGACTTTGCGCCATAATTTGCTTGTGGGCCCACTTAGTGAAGGTAACTCTTTTCACTAAGCTCCATCATCTTGTTGCAATCTCAACAATTCTAAGGGCACAACAATAAAAATAGTGGGCTTCTATGGGGCACAATAATAACAATATGGGGAGTACATGGGAAGAACAATAACAATAAGGGTGCTACACTAATAATAACAATAAGGTGCTACACTAGTATTATAGGAACCTAATAGAGAGAAATTGGAGGGTCCCAATCGCATGCATGCTCATGTCATGGGAGAAAATAAGGCTCTAGGTCAATAAGATGTTAAGCCTCCTTAGGGTTTGGTCACCTAGAAGGGTTGGTTGGCTCCTAGAGTTTCTGTAGCATGTGTAAATGGCCTGGTTGGTTGTGTTTTATTAGTTCCACTTCCTTAACAATACATGGGGAGTTGAATCAAATCATAGTCACCTCTCATCACATGTTTACCCCAGTGGACATGTTAACTTGGGTAAATATAGTAGGAGGGTGTTAAAAAGTGGTATCAGAGCATGTTTCACCCCTTGAAATGGATGAGCAGTGTGTTGGTCATGCATTCATGTTAGTTTCTTATGTGTTCTCTATGCTTTTGGTTTATATGCTTGTTGTGTAGACATGGTGTTGGTCATGGTTGTTGTGAAAGTTGGTCAGTTGGATGGGTTTATCATGAGTATAGGTGAGTTATGCATTGGTTATGAATGCAAATGTTTGTATGTGTCGTGTATGCATGCATGTTGTACATATGTTGATTATGCATACATTGACATTGTTGTAGTTGTCATGCATGATATCATGATGTGTGGTTGATATGTTCATGCATTGATGACTGGACTATGGTTAGGATTATATCTATGTTGAAAATGCAACAAGAAAATCATGATTTAATTTTTTCCTTGAATTAAATTAGGAATAAAATTATAATTCCATATCAAAAGACAACTGGTATGAGTTAAATAAGTTAATTTAACTTAGTTGGCTTAGTTAAATCAAGTTGAGGGTCTAATTTGAGTCATGTAGAGTGTATCCTACATTATAGGAGCCCAAGTTAATTAATTTAGTTTAATTGAATTGAAGTCAATTAAACTAGTTCCAGCTGATGGAGGAACTAGTAGGAGGTCAGACAGTTGGGTGTTGCTTGATGTGTTCAACTCGTTAATTGGTGTTTCACTCAGAAATAACTCATGCATGTCATATCTGAGAGCTACCTAGTTTATATTGGAGTTCAAGGGAAGTGTATTATCAATTGTACAATCATCTAAATTGTACAGGTGGAGCATGCAGTCAAAGGAAGCCCTATGAGGATTACATAATTCATATTGAGGAATTTCCCTAATCAATAGGGGGTTGATTCCCAAGGAAACAGTGGAAGGAAATAGGGACTTGGGAAAGCCAAAATTAGGTTAAGTATTGGCTTGGGCTTGTCTAGGAAGCTATGAGATAGATAGATATAATGTAGAGGTCACTCAGGCTTGAGCAAAGAATTGTAATATTCTCATATTTTCAAACTAATGCAATATATAGATTGCAAGGGTTCTTAGTTGTGGCTTTCCCGAGGAATTCATTGTGTAATTTGTTTACTGAAATATTTCTCTTGTATTCTTCATGATTTCTCGGTCAATTAATTATTTTCACTGATGAGTAGAGCAGATTCAAGTATCTTGTTTTAGAAAATTACATAAGAAATTTGAATATATAAGGAACTTATACATGGTATCTAAGCAGAAATCACTCTAGAAGAGGAGAATATGAGTTTGTCCTTTGTTGGTGAAATTGAATTTGCAGTATCATTCTTCAAAGCTAGTAGGATGTTGTTCTATGTATTGAGACTCGAATATGCCCTTGAGGGTATTTCAAACTATATTTCTTAGAAGGGCAGAATGCAGGCAATTTTCGAACACAATGGGATGAAGGAATTTGTTGGGTGTAGGAATTGCACTTAAGCAAGCTCCTTCAACACTTAGTTGTCAACCCAGGGGTTTCATAAAATTAGAGATGAAGAAAAAGTAATGCCAGAAGTGGTATGAGCTTTACCTATTTCTATTCCTACTTCTCAACTAAAACTTTGTAGAATTAAACAGAAAAATCTCAAAGGCAATTAACACCAAAGTAATTCTAGTATTGGACTCTAAAAGAATACATTTGCAAAGAAATCAAATAAAGGAACTTTCACATTGCTATAAACATATTAATTACTGAAGTGAAACTTTATGTTTATCCTCAATATAGGTGATGGCAGTTTAATAGTGGGCCCTTGAAAAGATTTGCCTTCTAAATGATTTTCCTTCTCACATTAAGAGGTCATTCCTGTACTCTTGCAATCTGCTTGCACTAGCGCAGGTATAGAACTTATTTGAGAAGTATAACTTGCACTTATATTGAAGACTTATATTTTCCTGTAGGGAATCTATGCCTCTAGGATTGGAGCACTTTGTTCCTGTAACAAGACACTAGTCCTTGTATTAGAATAGAGCTTCCTACACCAAATATTCCAATTTGATTATGGGAAAATTAAAGAGCATGTCAACTATAAAAAGAATTGCAAGTGCGAGTAGAATCTGAAATAATCTTGCACACAAAAAGAAAGCTTTAATCGACTGAATCTCAAAAATAGAAATAAACTCTTAAGATGAAAGTAAAGAAAACTTTCTTCACTCAAAGGGGCTTTGCATGTAAACAAATATAACTCGAAATGGTTCACTGTAATATTCTAGATTACTTATAGCATTTTTCCTTAATTCATGAAGTGCAAATAAAAACTGAGATATGAAACAATGTACTTTTCTATTTGTTGAGGTTATCCTTAATCTTTAATAATTTGAATTTTATTATTAGATATTCCTTCTTTTGATGAAAAACGCTTGCTTCACAGAAATGGAGAAAAGAATGAAACATTTGTTGTGAATGAACTAGCGAACCAGGTGCAAGGTCCTGCATGCACTAGTGTAGGAAGGATCTCATCTACATGATCCAAGAAAAAGAAAACCAATAGAAAAATTATATGAAGAAATTTAATTTAATTTTCACACAACGGGACCATTCACACTTGACTGTTTTATTGAAATAAATCAAAATTCATAGGAAAGCATGAAATCAAGATTCAAACCACGCTTTTGTAAATAAATAAAGTTAACACACCTTTAAGATAACAAAGCAAGAGGGTAAATGAGTTAGGTTGGTTGGGCCCTAGCCAACCAGCTCATTTCCCATTTTAGGTAACCAAAAACTTTAGCACGTTACCACATCAATGAAGAATTATAACACAGAATGAGAAAATCATGGCACAATTCCTTCTATTCATTCCGACCAGCAAATATACATTTGAGCTCAAGTCTAGTCCAGAATGAGGGCGACAACGAAATTAAAAATAAACTAGAAATTACAACAATCTGTTATCGCTATCACTTTCTCTGGAGCTATAAAAAGGGTCTCTTTCACCTCTAGTTACCTCACATTAATATATCAATCCGGGAACATTTTTCTATTTCAAAGAGTATCTCAGTCTGAGGCTTAGCATTTATCAAAGTAATGCTCATAGTACAACTATTTTAAAACTACAAAAGTAAAGGATACGTGTCTACAACTTAACTACTTCAGAAGACTAAATCACACACTCAAATATGAAGCAATACATCAGTCAAGGGTTCAGTAGCAATAACCCTTCCCTTTAGAAACTAATGGAGAAGAAATCGGAGAATAGATCGGGGTTTTGGGAGCCTGGTAGCAGATGTCGGTGCTCACTACAGCCTGAGATCATCCTTAGAAAATAAGAAAGGAAATGGAAGGTAAAGAAAACAACAATGAAATAGAATAGCAACCTTGAAATGGAACAACAACTAAAAATGGAACAACAATTCGAAATGGAATAGCAATTGAAAATGGAACAGCAATTTGAAATGGAACAGCAACTCAAAAATGGAACAACACTTAAGGAAATGGGCAGTAACTAAGTTCAACAAGCTATGAATCTATTCAATCACACCAATCCAAACATCAATCCTTCATTCTTAAAGATGTACACACACTACGGAACAGTATTTCCTATGGATCCAAGATGGAATAACATTGAAAACCATATAAACACAACGTGCTTAATCTGATTCTGTTATCGCTCTAAGTAAAAGCATACGATTGCATCTCAAGATGAAAACGATAATATTCAAGGATTCAATAATCATATAAAATCAGAACTTCCAAGATATATTTTGTGATGCTAAGGCACAATTGCATAACACAAAAACTCTGTAATGGAATGACAATATTCTGTAGAGATTACCCGCATTATACCAACACGTAAAGGAATAGTAACATGATGCAGCATCAATACAACACTTTTGTTTGCAGGAATATTAAATGGATTAAACACAATAGAGCATGTAATATAAAGTTTATAAAACACGACAGATTACCAGATCATGTTGATAAGAAAATCACACAGAAACCACGCTTAATGGTACAAGAGCAAGTTTCCTCCAGGGCTGGGCCCTTAGCCTCCTAGGGTACACCGCTTAAGGTTGATCCAGACTCAAAGATAAAAGAGTAACCAAGTCTGTATTAATGCATGAAGTAAAATTACAGTAACGCAAGTCTTAACAGAACATAATGATCATAGTCTTGATCTTTTTAAAAGAAATTACATAAAGGAATCCCCCCTTAGCTAACAATGCCATCCCTTATATAAGGATGATGATAGAGATATCTAGATGCAGAAATAGATAAAACAATGATCCCTGAGGATCAAGGATCCTGAGGGATTCGTAGAATCGTTAATCCTGAGTTACTTCTTCTCTTTTCTGCGCTGAGCTGTTATCTCTGCTTCCTTTCCTGGGTTGGTCCATTTTGATCTGGTTTGCATGCGGTCTCCCGTCAAAGGGACAACAGTTAATTCATCTTTGTCTTTTCCTTTAGGATGGCCACTTTTCGTTTTTCCTCCCTCCTGTACATGGAAACGACAATTGTCAGCGTTCTATATTAATTTCTCATGTTTCGTTATAATTCTTTATTATTTTCTAAGTTCATAATGCAAAAAGGCTTATAAGTCCTAATGAAAAGATATTGAAATAACCATCAAAACATACCTTCTTTGATACTCCACACACCCCCCGGCTTACCCTTTCTCATGGCCTCATGAAAGCATTGTAGTTGACATGCAAGGCAGTGAGTGAGTAGGCTGGAGATGGAATCTCATGTGAGGGCCTACAACCATGATGCGAAACTAAATGATCAAAGAAATGGCATGTCTGTCCCTCAGGCATTTCATATAGGGCTTGGTATCCGAGTGCAGGATGCCAAATGATTGGACTCTAGAACCTATATCCTAACCAGGCTAGCCCTGCCCTTAAAACAATTTCACCATAGAGGGGAAAATGATTGGCAGCAAGTTTAAAGTTCTCATACTTAAATGGTTCTCTGAGCTAGATATTCGGATTAGATATTCGATATCGAAATTTAGCTGCATTAATGGCAGGGTCTTTAATAGAGGAAAAATATTCAAATCCCTGCCGAATGAGTGCCTCATGCATGGGTCCTAATGCTTCAATCACTCCTGGAGCCTTCATGAGATTTCTATGTCTCCTCCATAACTGTGTTGGGTCCCTAGGCTCAGCTCTTACCCATAGATCTAATCCATTTTCTTGTCTTTGAAAAGTGTTGTAGGCTTTGAGCCATTTAATTTGATTGACTGCAAATGAGATAAATGCTTGCAATTGAATGTCCCCAACAAAAGGGTAAGGGTTCAGTTCGATCTCTTGTTCTAGTACAAGGTTATGCAAGTAAAATTCACACAATAATCTCTGCACTTTTACCCCGTAATGTTTACAGCAATTTATGAAATCATCTATAGTGTTAATTTGTATGGGAGCACCTACTTTAACAACCTTTATTTTCAATTGTAAATACCTTTCCATCAAAAATAGGGAATAGTTCTTAGCAGGGGCTCTACATGCTAGGACGTCATTGTATAGAGAACACAAGGTATCCATCTGTTTTATAACTACATCTAATCTACGAGTTACCTTTGCAATTTTCTCTTGTTCCTTCCGCCATCCTTCGAAGGCTTGGCTTTCAGATAAGTTGACATTCCTTAGCTGCTGTTGTAGTTCTTCATATTTTTCTCAGGGGATCGTTTGTTCCTTAAGCTTTTCTGCTTCTTGCTGGGCCTGTTTCAAACCTTTCTGAAGGGTTATCGTTTTCGGATCCTTTTTCCATGCAGCCGTGGAGG
The DNA here is from genome assembly GCA_000404065.3 of Pinus taeda. Taxonomy (NCBI): domain Eukaryota; kingdom Viridiplantae; phylum Streptophyta; class Pinopsida; order Pinales; family Pinaceae; genus Pinus; species Pinus taeda. Next base: position 119,077 of record APFE030080570.1, read on the forward strand.
CTGGGAGCTTTACCTGAACTTTCTTATTGTGCTGCTTTGAGTTCAGGACCCTTATTACTCCCGAAGGTGGTGCCTCCATCTGAACTATCTTATCATCCTTTTTCTGTTTTAACATGAACATCAACCCATTGCTGTTCCTTTTCAATTGGAACAATAGTTTGCTTTTCGGCTTCATTTGGAACAGCAGCTTGGCTTTTGTCAGGGTTTTGAGCAGTAGGATGGATTCTAGTTCTCCACCTCTTGCCCTTAAGGGATTTTACTCGTGTGGTCGGACCTTTTCTTCCTGAAGTCCCATTTACCCTTTGCCTCACCTTTAGAATCCTAATCTGCTGGTGAATTTGGACTATTATGTTCAATAATCTCTATTGTTCCTTTCGTAATTCCCTTATTTCCACCATTTCTTCAGAAGGAATAGCAGGTTGTTTACTGCGGTTGGGACTGCGGCTAACTTCCTGGTTTTCTTCCTGGGGTGACTGTTCCGGGGTAAGAACCTTAATTGGCTATGTTATTTCTTGGGCTAATTCTCCTTCCGCCCTTATTTCCTTTGGACTTTCTTCTGGTGCCTTTTGATTAGGAACGGGTTGTTCCTACTTAGCATTTTCTGACATCTTCTCATCATGAACAGACATATTTTCTACTTCTGCCTCTTCTACATGTGATTCCTCGGGTGCATCTTTCTCCTAGGGTTTCTCTCCGGCATGGAGGTCTGATGGACTTAGAGGTTGGCCATATTCACCCATATTGGCCAAAAATTTGGCCAATTCATCTTCCCCTAATGGGTCTTGTAATGGGTTTCCCTCCTGCTGTTCCATTCCTTCCTCCTGCTCAGACTGCTCGGCTTCTTTTCCCTCGTCTCCTTCCTCTTCAGATTGATCATCTTTTTCTTCTTCTCCTTCTACAGATTTCTCTGCCTCCTCTTCTTCTTCTTCTTCTACTTCTGCAGATTGCTCTGCCTCCTCATCCTGTACTTTTTTTTCCTTGTCCTCACTTGGGGATTGCTCATCTTCGATTTCTACTGTCTAGCTAGTGCCTTCCTGGGGCCTCTCCAGCCCCCCTCGTATCCATGCGAGCCGGGCCGATTTTCAGCGTTTTTCTGGTTGTTCGGGTGTGTTGGTAACATGTTTCCGTTTTTCAGGTTTCTTATGTTTTTCAGGTTGCTACGGTGTGCAAGTGACTTGCTTCCATTTTTCTGGACGTTGGGGTGTGCTAGTGTTGTTTTCATTTTTTGGACGTTCAGGTGTGGCCAACCCTCCATTGGCGATGGTAATTAGTTCTTCCCAGCTGCTCTATTGCTAGGTGAGACTATGGTTAACTATCAACCAAATTAATCTGTGGTGGCTGACGACTGACTCTACGTCCTGTGCTCTTTTCATGCTTCGTGCAACGTCATGAAGTAGTGAATTCAACAATGCAGGTAAATTTACAGAACATTTTTCTTTTAGAACAACTAGGAGTTTAAGATGTCGTGGTCTTACCACGTCTTTTCTGCCTTCACAGGTGGTGTAGCTTTGGATGATTTTTGCTAATTCTGCCCACGACTCTCCTAGTGTTGCTGGCAGCATCCCCTTTCCTCGAATTATCAAGCTCTGTCCCTCGTCCTGAAAGATTTCTAAAATCTTCTGTAGCCTTTCCTTCTTTATCGTCCATACTGGTCCAGTGGCTGGCAGTCCCAAGAATTCTGCTATTATGTCATCGGTGACTGCTATATGTTTTCCTCTTACTATGGAGTAGTCCTCTTGCAAATTATGTAAAAATTCAATCGCTACTATTTCATTGGACTCCTTCAGGCGGTTAAGATAGGTCAGACATCTTGCTCTTTCCAGGATTTCCTGGGCTGCAGCCGAAATAGTTAGCACTTGCAGTTCTCTGTGAACTGACCTTCCCCCCATTGTTTCACTGCAAATTCTCAAAGGAATGGCAGCTATTTGTTGAAATGCAAAGAAATGGATGGTGTAACACTCGTTCAAACTCTCATGCTACGACGTATGCAGTGGAAATGGCTTGAACAACAACTCATGCAGAAAGAACAAACAAAAGAAGAAAAATAGAAAGAGATAATACTGTTGAGCCGTGCTATACCCGAGTACTCATTCTTCCAAATGGCGAGCTGACACGTGCTCTGGGGAATGATGAGGTTAACCTCCCCCCCCCGCAATGTGATAGGCTGTCCCAGCCGTCAAATAAAGGAGTAGTGCCTGCTCTGCAGCAAGGTCTTTAAGGAACAACATATGGCAATATGCCATGCTTACATAAAAACAGCTTATTACTGAAATCGACGTATAAAGTTGCATCGCTTTAATATGTAAGAGACTGCGGTGACTTGATGGAAGTTCGGGGATAAGACATTTGCTGTAAATAGAGAGTCTCATGCGGTCATTGTCACTGGTTCTGTAATGATTGGTGATAATATATAATCATGCGTTATATGGTTGGGGTATTATCATATAATTGATTACCACGACATAGGAAACAAAAGGATGCAATCCACTTACCTATTGGTGTAAATAATGCGACTCCAATACCATTAACAGAGCTCTGTTGCCGACAGGTGTCCATAACCTTGGCAGAGTTGTTTGTTTCACCCCTAGAACCATAGTCCTTTGTGTATGCTAGGAAATGTTTGTGCAATATCAAAATGTAGGCCATTATGCTGGCTTGGTGACCAGTTAGCCATAATGCCATTCACGAGGAAGGAGCAAATAGTGGGCAGGTCGGCTCGTGATGAGACCTCCTATTCCAAGGTTTGTTTGTTTGATATACCTTTTGGACCATTTCCCTGGTGTGGTGGCCATAGTGGGAATGCCACTTCACTTCCGTCCTGATGATCATGGTAGGCCAGCTCGTAATGAGACTTCCTATCCTGCAATTTGACAATTTTAAAAACCATGTTTTGCTCCCTTTTTTCTTGTTTTTCATAAAATGCCTTTCCTGTTCATACACAAAGGGTGGTTCAACACTCCTTAAGAGTAGGAATGGTGGAAGAAGTCTTAATATCCCAATAGGAAGGTATAGATCCTTTCCTCTTATTGCTGGATGATAATCAAAGAGGATTAAAAAGGGACCATCATGATACATATAACCAATCAGAACAGAATTAGTAGAGCAATGGAAACAAAAGATGATGAATAAGCATGTCTTTCCTTGTGTCTTCTCAGCAATTCAGGGCAGTTTCTTATAAAGATAGCGATTTATGATTGATTGATTTCCGTATGTTGTGTTTTTGTTCCTATTACATAAGTGCATAGCCATTTTCAAAAAAAAATTGAAAGAACATTAGCAATAAGCATCCTCGATTTAGAATAGCAAAAGGAACAAGCTATTTCACAAGGAGAGAAAAATCCTACAAGTGGTGTTTCTTTTTGATGAAGGGCACAACAATAGTTCACGAACGTTGTCCCTTTGGAAAAAGGAACAACAAGACATACAGATATTGTTCCTTTGGAAGAGGAACAACAGAAATCAAAAGTGTTGTTCCTTTTGAAAAAGGAACAGCAAAAATAAAAGTGTTGTTCCTTTGGAAAAGGAACAACAAAAACACACAAGTGTCGTTCCTTTGGAAAAGGAACAACAGAAATCAAAAAGTGTTATTCCTTTTGGAAAAGGAACAGTAGAAATAAAAAAGTGTTGTTCATTTTGGAAAAGGAACAGCAGAAAACAAAAGTGTTGTTCCTTTTGGAAAAGGAACAATAGAAAACAAAAGTGTCGTTCCTTTTGGAAAAGGAATAGCAGAAAACAAAAGTGTTGTTCCTTTTGGAATAGGAACAACAGAAAACAAAAGTGTTGTTCCTTTTGGAAAAGGAACAATAGAAAAAAAAAAAAAAAAAATGTTGTCCCTTTTGGAAAAGGAACAACAGAAAACAAAAGTGTTGTTCCTTTAGAAAAGGAACAACAAAAGTACACAAATGCTGTTCCTTTGGAAAAAGGAACAACATAAATCAAAAGTGTTGTTCCTTTTCGAAGAGGAACAGCAAAAAACAAAAGTTGTTGCAAAGATATGTACAAAAGTAATTCAAGAATTTATGTACAGATTGTAAAGAAAAGTAAATTTCTTAGTGAATTACAGGTGAGGAAGACTTGTCTTCCTCCCATAAGATCTCCATATCAGAATCTTGGCGTAGTTGTTGGCAGAAGGACTCCCGAGTAAGTGGTTTTCGATAGAGACGGACTCGATGGCCATTTGCCTTAAAGGCATATCTAGAACCATCAATAGTAATCAGGGTAAGGGTACCATTTTCATGTACTTTCTGGATTTCATATGGTCCTAGCCAACGAGTCTGGAGTTTCCCGGGGATGTCCTGAAACCTGGAGTCATATAAAAGAGCCCAGTCTCCTTCATGGAAGACTTTATTTTTTATGAGAGCATTATGCCATTTAGCTCTCTATTCGTAATGTTTGGATTTCGAATTCTATAGGAAAAATAGGTTGTTTTCCAAACATTAGCTGATAAGGCGAGTAACCAATGGTGCTTGTCCATGTTGTTCTATAAGCCCACAGTGCTTCAGGTAGTCTGGAAACCCAATCACGTCTATGTGATGCAACAGTTTTTGTTAAAATTGTTTCTATTATTTTATTGCTGCTTTCTACTTGCCCATTTCCCTGTGGGTGATATGGAGTAGTAATTTTATGCTGGACATGATAGTTGTTGAGTGTTGCAGCTATTCTGTTCCCAGCAAACTATGGTCCACCATCTGTAATTATCTCTCTTGGAAGGCCATAACGTACAAATAGATGGAACGGGAACTGTATAACAAATTGTTCTGTGGCTCTTGGCAATGCCTCTACTTCAACCCACTTGGTGACGTATTCTGTTGCCACCAAAATGTATGTTTTTTGGTTTGATGGTGGGTTGATTGGTCCCATGAAATCAAGAGCCCATCATTCAAATGGTTCGATGACTAGCTGTGGTTTCAAAGGCATCTCATCCGACTGACTAGGGCGTCCTGCTCTCTGGCAACTGTCACATGCTTGGAAAAATTTCTTTGCATCTTTGAAAATTGTGGGCCAATAATACCCTGTTTTTAATACTTTATGTCTAGTCCTGCGATAAGTGAAATGTCCACCACATGGTTGGTCATGGCAGGCTTTCAATATGTCAAAAATTTCATCCTCTCGAACGCATCTCATGATATGCATGTCTGCCCCTGTGTGAAATAAATAACCCCCAATCCAGGAAAATCTAGTACTTCGTTGAACAATCTGTTTTCGCTCATTAGGGATTAGATGCTTTGGTAACTTACCTACTGCTAGATAATTGGCAACGTCAGCATACCAAGGTGTTTGAACAGCAACAACAAAGAGATGCTCATCTGCAAATTGATCTTCAACTGCTGCTGCATCAACTGGCTTTGGCATTCTTGAGAGGAAATCATCTACGGGATTTTCTCTCTCAGGTCGATCCTTGATTGTAATATCAAATTCCTGCAATAAAATCAGCCATCTAGTTATTCTGCCATTTTTGATAGGCTTGTTTGCTAAATATTTTATAGCAGAATGATCTGTGTACAAGATAATAGGATATCCAGTAATATAATGTCTGAATTTATTAACAACATGTATAACAGCTAGAAATTCTTTTTCAGTGACAGTATAGTTTAATTCAGCAGGGGATAGATTTTTGCTATTGTAATAAATTGCATATGGTTTTCTATCCTCCTCCTGTCCAAGGACCACTCCAATGGCTGTGTCTGAGGCATTAGATGATATCTGGAATGGCAAATCCCAATTTGGTCCTTCAAGGATTGGGGCTGTAGAGATGAGCTTCTTCAGATTCTTGAAAGCACGTTCACATTTCTCTGTCCAAAGAAAATCGACGTTACCAGTTAGTGCATACAAGGGTGCAGCAATACGTGAATAATGTTCTATAAACCTTCTGTAGTAACCAGAGAATCCAAGAAAGCTGCGTACCTCTATTTGAGTGGTAGGAGTAGGAATAAGCAAAAGTATTTGGATTTTGGCTAGATCTACATGAATGCCAGCTGTTGAAATATAGTGTCCTAAAATAAGTCCTTCCATCATCATCATATAACATTTTTCATGGCTTAAACAAAGCTTGGTAGCAATGCAACGTTGTAGGACTTTTTCTAGTGTATCCAGTGCTAGATCAAACTCATCTCCGCATGGAGTAAATTCGTCCATATATACTTCCAGTCCCTCATTTATTAGGTCTACAAAAATGCTAAGGATAGCCCTTTAGAATGTGGCAGGGGCATTGCATAAGCCAAAAGGTAAAACACGGTAGGCGAATGTTCCCCAGGGACAAGTAAAAGTATTTTTGTCCTGATCTTCAGGGGCAATCTATATTTGGTTATACCCATTGAAGCCATCAAGGAAAGAAAAGAATTTCTTCCCTGCCAAAGTGTCTAATACTTGGTCGATGAATGGGAGAGGAAAGTGATCTTTTTGTGTTGCTTTATTTAGCTCCCTGTAGTCCACGCAGATTCTCCACTTCCCATTCTTTTTTGGTACCACCACAAGCGAGGAGACCCATTTACTATCAGAGATAGGATAGATAAAGTTAACATCTAAAAGTTTTTGAAGCTCGGCTTTTACTACTTCTTTTAGATGAGGATTTAGTCTTCTCTGAGGCTTCCTAACAGGTCTTGCGTCATTTTCTATGTAAATGTGGTGTGTACATAATTGGGGGTCAATTCCTTTCATATCATGGTAATCCCATGCAAATTCTTCTTTATATTTCCTTAACATATGGATGAGCTTTGCTTCTTGTTCGGATGTGAGGTTGGCGTTAATGTTTAAGATTTTTCCAGGTTCAATTTCCACAGTTTTTCTATGTGCAACAGAAGTGACAGGAATTGTGTGATCATGTGTATCTTTCAGAGGGTTCTCTTCTAATTCGTTATCAAATGCTGCTTTTATCATAAGACATTGGGTACGAGATGTGAGTTAAGTTTGACTAATGAAATTATTGATGGCATCATCTTTTGTTTGGTCTTTGAACTCAAGTGCTTCTTGTATAGTTAATGGAGATCTAATGTTATCAATAAGATATGATACAGGGTGCCTACTAGTTTTAACTATTGTGATACTTGGTTGCGCTGGGGGATATAGTACTAAATTTTTGATATTCGCCCCCTTGGTTATGATCATGTTCCCTTGTCGACAGCTGATATAGGCATTAGCAGTAGGGAGCCAAGGTCTTCCTAAGATCAATGGATGTCCATCAAGTCAGGTTTTAGGATTTATTATCAGAAAATCGGTTGGATATTCCCAGGAGTCAACCAAGACCATGACATCATGTAGTATGCCTCCCGGCCTAACCACAGATAGGTCAGCCAATTCTAACAAAGTGGAGGTGGGTTCTATAGATGTAATGCCTAGCTTTTGGCAAGTAGTGGTTGTTAAGATAATGATTGCAGCTCCAAGATCAACTAAGGCATTGGGCAAGGTTTGACCATAAATTTGGACAGTTACTATTGGGTTTCCTGGGTCTTCATACTTAATGGGTGTTTCCTTTCTTGATAATAAGTCAGATAAAGTGCCGACTACTTGAACTCTTGGATTATTTATTATATTCCTCCTTGGTCTTTTTATGCACAATTCTTTAATAGTTTTTGTGTATATCGGGATGTCTTGAATGGCTTGGAGGAATGGAATTTTAATGTACAAATTTTGCAATTCTCCCGGTATGTCAAAATCAGGCTATTGTATAGGTCGAGGTATGACTAATCGTTCTGGGAATGGGGAAGAGGATGTGGTTGCTTGATTATGGGTTTGTTGTCTATTCACATCCTCCTCATGTGATAGATGTTCTCTAGGTAACTGATCTTCAATCTGAACTGTTTTATTTCCCTCAGTTTGAATAATACGCCCAGATCTTAGCTGAAGATCATTACACTCCCTCAGATCGGGTCCTTCTTCTGGTGTTTCTAGGATTTGGAGAGATTGGACCGGTCTGTTATTTGGATTGGGGTTGGGTTGGGCTGGGAGTTACGGTCTCAGATTAGACTGGGATTTTGTTGTAAAGTTGGCAGTGTAGGTTGAGGGAGAGGGATATTTCCTACTGGCTGATGCGTTGGTCTCTGCCAGTTAGTCTGCCAGGCTAAGCTTTTTGAAGTAGGGGGAGTCCATTCTGGTGGGTATGGGTTGTTTTGCCAATATGGTGGGGAATAAGGAGGATTCGACCAACCAGATTGGCTCGTCTGGTCCAGCCACGGGTTCGCAGAAGGATATGACTGTGGTGACTAGTTTGGAAATGGAGGTTGAAATTGACTTTTTCATGTATTATACTGTTGAGCATTATACTACGGATACTGAAAAGAAGAAGCTGGGTCTGAAAACATACAAGTTTGTCGCGGCTGCCACTGACGGCACTGGTTGAGAAAATATACTACTTCTGGCTCTTCTTCTACCTCCTTATATACTGCTTTCAGTCCAGGTAGTGAGGGGCAATTTTCCATAGAGTGATCCCTTGTACATATGGCGCATGTTTGGAATGCATCTAGTGGACACTCCTTATGGCTATGCTTCTTCCTGCACCTGGGTTAGAAGATTGCCAAATTCTATTCTGCCTCCATTTGCTTTTGCTTGGCCTGCAAAACGTCCAATTGTGTAGTCAGTGTTCCTAGTATATCAGTTTAAAAATTTTCAAACAAATTTCCAATTTCCACACGCGTTACTCCTTCTAATGGGATTTTATTTTCTCTTACAGACCGATCATGTTCCACTGGTTTGATTCGTGTACTGCCTCTTGAACTCCTGATGCATAAATCAATTATGTCAGCAAAACTTTCCTGATAAATATCCCCTTTTCCCATAATGTTTAATGTTTCGATCCATTGTTCTTTCATGCCCCTTATTAATGATGTTTTCAACACCTTATCGGGCAAGGGCAGTGATGCATAGGGAGATCTTTGTAGATTATACTGGAAACATTCCACATACTCTTCTAATGTTTCGTTCGGTCTAGCTATCATCTGGAATATTTCATCTTTTAGTTCTCTAGACCTGCAATAGTCTTGGTATTTTTTTAGAAAAGATTCTTTCATTTGTTCCCAATTATTTATAACCCCACCACCTAATCCCATAAACCATCTTAAAGCAGCCCCTTTCAGGGTAGAGGGAAATAGTTTTAGTTTCTGGGGGTCAGTGGTGTAATCATATCCCCTGCATAGTACATCAAATTCAAATAAAAATGCATCCGGCTCTTCTGATGTAAGCCCGTGGAATGTAGGGATATGTTGAAGGGGAATTGCTTTCATGGGGGCATTTGCTGCATAATCCACTATGGGGTATTGTAATGTAGAGGTCTGGGTGTTTGGCGGATTTTGATCCATTGGGTCAAATATATGCCAATAACCTTCTGGAATATCTAGGAGGATGTTTCTAGGTTGAGAGGGAATGGCTTTGACAGGAACAGCTTTAATAACACTTCCTCTATCTGGGATTTTTGTTTGAGGGGATTGGGTCCCTTCAATAGTAATTTTTTCTGCACTCCCTTTGTCTGGGCTACTCAATGGTTGCGTTATCCTAAGAGGAGATCTTGGTTCCTCAGTTTCCTCTATCTCTCCTTCTCCTTCACAAAGATTACTGCAATTCCCTTCCTGCAATAGTTCTGGAATAGAATTTTCAATTTCTTGAAAGTCATGTTCGTTAGTTTGACTATGCAACTCAGTAAAGGCTACAGATAGTGAACATGTGGCTTGAAGGGAGCTAGTAGGCTGTTTGGAAGTAAATTTCCTGGGTCCTACTGAGGGCTGAGATTTGGTTTTCTTATAGATTTCGTCTATGAAGGTTGATCAACAAGGGTCACCGGCCCATTAGCTTTTTCTGGCTTTGGTAAAGGTTTGGAATTTTTCTCTGGTTTTTTCTACTTAGTCATGCACTCAATTTAACTACTAAATCCTTCTTAAGCAGATAGCAAAAAATCAGTAGGAAAGCAGGCAAAGGAGCAGGGCTTTTACATGCTCCACACGTAGGTTCTTACCTTCCGTTTTCAAAACCCAATTCTTCCCTAGCAGGTTCATACACTACTCTGAAAAAAAAAAATTGGTTATACTCTTTCCCCGGCAACGGCGCCAAAAAGTGGAGCTATAAAAAGGGTCTCTTTCACCTCTAGTTACCTCACATTAATATATCAATCCGGGAACATTTTGCTATTTCAAAGAGTATCTTAGTCTAAGGCTTAGCATTTGTTAGAGTAATGCTCGTAGTACAGCTGTTTTAAAACTACAAAAGGAAATGATACGTGTCTACAACTTAACTACTTCATAAGACTAAATCACACACTCAAATATGAAGCAATACATCAATCAAGGGTTCGGTAGCAATAACCATTCCCTTTAGAAACTACCAGGCTCTGGGAGCCTGGTAGTAGATGTCGGTGCTAACTACAGCCTGAGATTTTCCTTAGCAAATAAGAAATGAAACGGCAGGTAAAGAAAACAACAATGAAATAGAACAACAACCTTGAAATGGAACAACAACTGAAAATGGAACAGAAATTCGAAATGGAACAACAATTGAAAATGGAACAACAATTTGAAATGGAACAACAATTGAAAATGGAACATCAATTCAAAATGGAACAACAACTCAGAAATGGAACAACACTTAAGGAAATGGGCAGTAACTAAGTTCAACAAGCTATGAATCTATTCAATCACACCAATCCAAACATCAATCCTTCATTCTTAAAGATGTACACACACTACGAAACAGTATTGCCTATGGATCCAAGATGGAATAACATTGAAAACCATATAAACACAACGTGCTTAATCTGATTCCGTTATCACTCTAAGTAAAAGCATATGATTGCATCTCAAGATGAAAACGATAATATTCAAGGATTCAATAATCATATAAAATCAAAACTTCCAAGATATATTCTGTGATGCTAAGGCACAATCGCATAACACAAAAACTCTGTAATGGAACGACAATATCCTATGGAGATTACCCGCATTATACCAACACATAAAGGAATAGTAACATGATGCAGCGTCAATACAACACTTTTGTTTGCAGGAATATTAAATGGATTAAACACAACATAGCATGTAACATAAACTTTATAAAACACGACAGATTACCAGATCACGTTGATAAGAAAACCACACAGAAACCATGCTTAATGGTACAAGAGCAAGTGTCCTCCAGGGCCGGGCCCTTAGCCTCCAGGGGTACACCGCTTAAGGTTGATCCAGACTCAAAGATAAAAGAGCAACAAAGTCTGTATTAATGCATGAAGTAAAATTACAGTAACGCAAGTCTTAACAGAACATAATGATCATAGTCTTGATCTTTTTAAAAGAAATCACATAAAGGAATCCCCCCTTAGCTAACAATGCCATCCCTTATATAAGGATGTTGACGGAGATATCTAGATGTAGAAATAGATAAAACAACGATCCCTCAGGATCAAGGATCCTGAGGGATTCGCAGAATCGTTAATCCCGAGTTACTTCTTTTTTTTGCGTCGAGCTATTATCTCTGCTTCCTTTCCTGGGTTGGTCCGTTTTGATCTGGTTTGCATGCAGTCTCCCGTCGAAGGGACATCAATTAATTCATCTTTGTCTTTTCCTTTAGGATGGCCACTTTTCGTTTTTCCTCCCTCTTGTACATGGAAATGACAATTGTCAGCGTTCTATATTAATTTCTCATGTTTCGTTATAATTCTTTATTATTTTCTAAGTTCATAATGAAAAAAGGCTTATAAGTCCTAATGAAAAGATACTGAAATAACCATCAAAACATACCTTCTTTGATACTCCACACTTTCTAGCTTAGTTTTATCTGAAATCTACATTTTATGCAACCCTTCGGCCTGTGGCCATAACCAAAAATTATAGTCATTCCAAATCAATCCTTCTAGCTGAAACAAAATAAGAACCAAAATTACAAAATTAAGCCAATGGTTATAATAAGGTGCAAACTATTCGTGGTGGTAGACTGATCCTTGGTCATATCTCTAATTGTTCTCTTCTTTGAGTTCAACTCCAGATGACTGCAACCAATCTGGATGAAGTGGAACAAGATCCCCGCATGAAGTGATTGAACTGTTACGAAGATCACGAAATAGATAGTTGTTGGCGATGCAGGAATCTACCAACACTAGATCAAGCTAGCATAATGATTAATACTTTAGCTTATCAAATACTTTAGGAAAGTAAATATAAGTTACAAGAAATATTTAAAGGCATGAAATATATTTAAAATGATTAGTTAAGCACCTAATAAACCTTAAAAATTAAATATGAAGTTTATGTAGGAATAAACAGTATTCTTGGACTAGTGCAGGAATGAGGAGGTTTATGTAGAAAAACAGAGGTTAATGATTGTAGCTTTGTGATAGGTAGGGGATAAAAATGGGGCATTTTGGCCTAACAACATCCTCCCATCCCTAAGTTGTTGTGTGTTCTCACACAACCTTTACCTGCTACGGAAATATTCGCATAGGAAGTCATCTTTCAATCCTGCACTTGGATACTAATTCCTATCTTCACTACCTTCATCCTCTTTCCTTGGGATATCTTAAGTTGTTTGGTCACCTTCTTGAGGCGTTTGTAGAATTTAGAAGCTTGAAACTTCCATATCTTCACTTGACATTTCTATTCTTTGACCTCTTCTTCCTACTCTATATTTCCTTGCATTTTTCAAGTCTACTCCTTCATGACCTGGTTTAATGCCTTCAAGTCGTGAATTCGCTGCTCGAACTCTACTATCCTGTTATTTAAATAGAGGGTAGAGGCTTTTGTTTCTAGCTCATCTGGTGCAAGAAATTTCTCTACAACTGATTCGAAACATGTACCGTCATTACCAAGATCAAAGTCATCTTGGCCATCTAGTGGCTGCATCATAATATCACCAAGGGTTTTAATGCCAGGGGCGTCCAGGTTACCGAGGGTTTCATCCCCCTGTGCATCTAACTCATCAGGGGTTTCAATTCACTGTCCATCCATCTCAACAGGGGCTTTAGTACCATGTTCCTTCACCTCATCAAGGGCTTCAGTACCGTTTTCCTTTGCCTTGTCAGGGGCTTCATTACCTTGTTCCTTCAATTTGTCAAGGGCTTCAGTGTGTTGCACCTCATCATCTACCAGACCCTCTATCAGGTTTTTACTTGCACTTGTTGTCATTATTTTCTTCTTCAACTTATGAATGAAGGATGACAAGGGTATGTCATCCTCCTTCTCTACATCTTCTTCATTCCCCACTATGTGGGCTACTACATCTAAGAAGTTATGATCTCCAGGTGAAGCATGGGGTGTCTCGTCAATCAAAATTGGTGAACTCAACTGAGCCTGACTTGTCCCCAAAGAGACAGTCCTTCTCCTCATCGAGTTCCTGATCGTTTTTTATTTTTATTTTTTTCTTTTCTGAGGACAAGGTTTCTTCAACAAATTTCTCCTCTACTTGCACCCTTTTGTCCTTACTTTTCGTCTTAACTTTTCTCTTCTTTCCTACACTTTTTCTACTTGACTCCCCTGCACGTCTTTCCTGAAATTCTTTCAAGAACACCTCCCAGGTTATTCCCTTAGCCTCCAGCTCCTTCGTGACCAGGATTACAATGATCTCGTGATGGTACATTTTATCTGAAACCCTATTGGCACTCCTATTCTGCACTCCTTTTGCCATTTTCTCTAAACTTCGAAGCAAGTAATAAGGGAAATTGATGTGTTTTCCTTATTCAAAATGTAGCAACGAATTGATATGGTACATGAATTTTAATGTGTAACATCCTTCACAGGTCAAAAATTTCTATAATATGTATAGGAGGTCTCACCATTTTCCAATCATGGCACTCTGCATAAGCCCTTTCTTCCAATCGACTTTGAGCTCTCAATTGACCACAAATCAACACCATCTTTTCCTTTCGATCCTCTCCTTTTTGAACCATTTTTCACCTATGGTTGACAAGGCTGTAGCTCACGCTATATATTCCTCTATGACCTAAAATTCTAGTGATCCTACTTTGGCTTGGCCTTCCTCGAATATCTTTGCAAATCCCAGAGCCACGGCCATATCGAACCCATCAAATTTCTGCAAAAATGGGGGAATTCCCTATTCTGGCAATAGTGCAAGACTCCCTCGATACTCAACCATTTTCTCTATCTCCTTCATATATGATGGCCCATGTCTCACGGGTTCCATATCTGTGTTGAATTCACCTCAATTCTCTATCACAACCTTAGGAATATTTCATACACAGAGTGCAAGGGAGCTACCGAGAATTTTATGATGGAGATTTTCCCATTCCATTGTCTTGTTGATTGCTTACATCCAATCACATTCAATCATTAAAATCTCCCCTTCGAGATGGATGCACACATGTATCAATATGCTACGATAGGCAATGATAATTGGAGGAGAATGAAATTTTTGCAGTGGCGGTGTAATGGTCGTGGGGGATCAGATTATGAGGCAAGGCTATCATGAGAGAGTGATGGAGGATCTTTTAAATGGTGGTGAGTGTAGGTTTTCAGGTGGGTCTATACTATCCCTGGTTGCTTCATAACACATAAGGTGTACTTCTGAACTCATTAAAAAGATTAGACTTCAAAACCTAAAATATCTCGCACTTAAATGATTTCTCCCTAAATTAGTAAATGAAAAAACAAAGTTCTAACCAAAATTTAAATAATGCAATGTTATGATCTATCATTGTGGTAGTTATTCATCGACATGAATAAAAATTTAAATATCTCAATAAACATTCTACATCAAGTTCTTTTGTACTGTGTTTAAACAATTCTTTGCACTATGTTTGCATGCTTGCACTGAACCTTCCTACACCAATCATGCATATTCCTGCACCAAGGATTTTTGTAGCATTGAAGAAAGAGGCGATAGTAATAAAAAATTATGATAAAACTCAGTTCTTTGGCTGGATTTTTTTTTTTAATTTCTTGAATATACAAGAGAAGTTTTATTCGTCATTCTTTGGTGTTCCTTGAACATGCCTTTTGATTTGACTATATAAGATCCTGCAATCGATCCATAAGGGAGCAAAGAAGTGGGAAAGGATATTTTTCAGAATGGGAAGGAATTTCATAACAGGGATTCCAAGAATAATACTACCAAGGGGGATAAATGAGAATGGGATGTGGGAAAAAATTTTGAGGGGAAAAGAGGGATTTTACAAATCTGATAGGGATAATTCTCTTAGAAGAAAAAAGAGAGTAATTCATTATGGGATTCAAAAAAGAAAAATAATGGGAATTATGAAATGCGGAAATGGAAGAAAGGCAAAATTTTATCTTCAAGGTCTGCTTGCACTGGTGTGAGAAAATGTAATTGCAGCAGGAATTAAGTGTTCCTTGGGTAAAAATTTCCATGCTAGTTACCCGAAACTTAGGTAAGGGTTGGGTTCTTTGAACCCGCTTCTTCTTAGTGACAGCTAGCATATGTAAAAATCAAGTAACATTCCCTTTTTATTGAAATTTTGATCTTCCTACCAACATGCTAGTTTTCAAGTTGATCCTTCTGCAATCATGTCAGTCAACTGATTTCCATAATTACAGGAAAAAAATTATACCTTTTATTTTTGTCATTTTTTTTCCAATGAGGAATAGAAAGAAAGAATCAAATCTTCAATAGGTTGGTGTTGCCACCTACCAACTCCTTTTATTATTGTTGGACTTGCTGCATAAAATATCCTTTACTAAGGGGCTGAAAATATACCTTCAATCTATGCCCATTTACCAGGAACTCAAAATTTTGTCCATCAATAGTTTTAATTTCCACCGCTCCATTTTCAAACACTTTGACCACCTCATAAGGTCCCATCTAGTGTGTATGGACTTTCCCTTTAAATATTTGAATCTAGAATCATAAAGGAGTACCCAATCACCTGGTTGGAATTGCTTCTTCTGGATAGGCTTGTCACGCCACTTCTTGCGTTTTTGTTGAACCAAGATGTTCTACTGAACAACATCCCTTTGATATTCATCTAACTCACTGAACTATAGAAGACATTGCTATTGTGCCTCAAAGAGATCTAGCCCCAATTGGACTGTAGTCCTAAAAGTCTTGATTTGGAATTCTATCAACAGGAGGACTCGTTTCCTGTACACCAGCTCATATGGTGTGTATCCTATGCTATTCCTCCAAGTGGTTCGGTGTGCCCACAAGGCTTCTGGTAATTTGTCAGCCCAATCCTTTCTGTGAATATTTACTATCTTTGTGAGGATGGACTCAATCACATTGTTTGTGGAGTCCACACCATTTGCTTGTGGGTGATATGGTGTAGATTTCCTTTGTTGAATTTTGCACTACTCCATCAGATCTTGTACCAAACTGGAAATAAATTGTGGTCCATTATCAAAAACAACTTCTCTAGTTGCACCAAATCTAGTAAATATTTCAGTAAAAAGAAAATCAACAAAAACTCTTTCACTAGCAAAAGAAACAACTATAGCTTCTACCCATTTTGTAATGAAATTTGTACAAACCAAAATATTCTTTTTATTTAATGATGTTGGATTTATTGGTCCTACAAAATCAATGGCCCATTTTTCAAAAGGATGAATCATAACCTGAGGACATAAAGGCATTTCATTGGTTTGATTCGGTTGGCCAATGCTGACAGCTATCACATTTCTTGACATACTCTTTGGCATCCTTAAACAAGGAGGGCCAAAATAACCATCTCGTAACACTTTTTATGTAGTCTGCTTATTGGTGAAGTGACCTTTGCAAGGTTCATCATGGGTAGATTTTAAAATATCAAAAACTTCTTCCTCTCTTACACATCTACGAATAATAATATTTGCTCCAATGTAAAAGAGGTCTCCTTGAGACCCAAGAGTTAGCTCAATCAGTCAAATCAGTGCCTCGCCAATCGGGAGGTCATAGGGTCAATTCTCGAAAGCTCTTGGGGTTAGGTCAGTAAATAGGCTGAGGGATGTGATCCCTTTTGGGGTTGATCTACCCTAGTGTTGTACAGTGGACGTAGCGGCTACCCAGTGACCATGGGTATCCGTGAACTACATGTGAAAAAAAAGAGGTCTCCTTGAATCCAAGAATATGCAACACTTTTCTGTATGATATTCTTCTTTACATGAGTAGATAAGTGAGATGGTAATTTTATAGTGATTAAATAGTTAGCTATGTCAGCAAACCATGGGGATTTTGTCAACACAGCAAAAAGACATTTGTTAGGAAAATCATCATCAACAGGAATTGCTTCACTAGGATTAATTAATCTTGAAGGATAATTTGCTACTACATTAGATTTTCTCGGTCTATCAATAATGGTATTAATAAATTCCTGTAACGATAATAACCACCTAGTCACTCTAACCTCTATTTAATGGTCTATTCATCAAATATCTTATTATGGAATGGTCAGTATGTACAAAGACTTCATATTCTGTAATATAATGTCTGAATTTATTAATGGAAAAAATTACAACTAAAAAAACTTTCTAAATAATCGTATAATTTAGTTCAGTGGGAGACAAGTTTTTACTAATGAAATAAATTGCATAATATTGTTTGTCTTCTTCTTGTCCTAAATTTTCACCAATAGTAGTATCTGAGGCATAAGAGGAAATATGAAATGGCAGGGTCCAGTTTGGTCCTCTCAAAACTGGTGCCTGAACTAGTTTTTCCATCAATGTCGCAAAGGACTATTGGCAAGCTGTGGATCAAGAAAACTCACTATCTTTAGCCAAAAGTTAGAAAAGGGGGATAGCTATCCTTGAGAAATTCTTAATGAATATCCTATAGTAGCCCACATGTCCTAGAAAACCTCTCACTTCCCTTTGAGTTTTGGGTACAAGAAGACTCAAAATAATTTCTATTTTTGCAGGGTCAACCTGTATACCTTTGTTAGAAATAAGATCGCCAAGAACCACCCCCACCTTGCACATTAATCTGCATTTTTTTTCACTCAATGAAAGATGAGCTTCTTGGTAGCAAAGAAGCACTTTTTCTAGATTTTTGAGGGCTTCCTCAAAAGAATCATGAAACATGGAAAAGTCATGCATATAGATTTCCACACACTCAAGGTCAACGAAAATGGCGAAGACTACCCTTTGAAATGTAGCCAGGGCATTACATAGCCCAAAGGGAAGCACTCGGTAAGAAAATATACCCCATGGACATGTAAAAGTGGTTTTGTCTTGCTCCTTGGGTGCAATTTGTATTTGGTTATAACCGCTAAAGCCATCTATGAAAAGAAAAGTACTTCTTACTAGCAAGGGTATTAAGTACCTGGTCGATGGAAGGAAGGGGGAAGTAATCCTTGAGAGTGGCTTTGTTTAATTGTATGCAGTCAATACAAATGTGCCATCTCCAATATTTTTTCAGGATTAATACCAATGGAGAGACCCACTAGCTGTTAGAAATAGGATAGATAAAATCAACATCCAAGATTTTTTTCAATTCTTCATTTACAACATCTATTAGGGCTAGGTTCATACACCTTTGGGTTTGTCGAATAGGTCAAGATCCATCCTAAATATAGATATGGTGGGTACAAGTTTCAGGAGGAATTCCTTTCATATCTGCATAGCCCCATGCAAAGGCATCAAGATGGTTTCACAACAAATTCACAAGTTTCTCTTGCTGGGATGAATCCAAGTATAAACTAATATGCAAAGGATTTTCCTGGACTAATCTCAACAAGAGTGGTATCAAGCTCAAGAGTACACAAAGTTTTTGCTAGAGATGGTGGTGAGGGAGGTAGAGAGCCATGATTTTCCTGAAAATCTAGACTAAAAATCTGACCCAATGACTCAAAATTGGGCGTGGTGTCTAGATTGTTCAGGAAGTCTTGAATCTCATCCTCCTACGAGAACTCAACATTGTGATGTATCAAGGAAATAGGATAAGTCTCCTCATCACTACTGTAGTCTAACCATAAAGTGTCTCGGAGCTCCTGAATGGATCTAGTGGGTGGATACAAGGTGACCTTCTTCCTAGAATCTCCATGGGAAATATACATGTCCCTAGAATGACATCTTATATAAGCATCGACTGTAGTAAGCCATGGTCATCCCAAGATCAAGGGATGTCCTCCCATAGGATACTTTGGCTGAAGCACAATGAAGTCTATGGGGTATTCCCAAGAGTTTAATGAAACGACCACATCATCCAACACCCCTTCCGGCTTGATTTTAGGTCTATCTACTAGTTCAATCACAGTTGGAGTAGGATGAATATGGACCAATCCAAGTTCATCCATGGTTTTCTTAGTCATAACATTAATGGCCACCCCCAGGTCTATAAGTACATTGGAGACAAGGAAATCACCTATCTAAATAGAGACAACAGGGTTTCTGGGGTCACTATATTTCTCCATGTGCATACATCTTGTCATTAACTCTATTGCTCTACCAACAAATTGAATGGTTTGTGGTTCTAATCTTCTCCTTCCTGGCTTCTTGAGACAGAGTTCCCTAATAATTTTTGTGCAAATGGGGATCTCTTTAATATCTTGGAGCAAAGGTACCTTTATGAAAAGGTTTCTAAGTTCATATGCTAGGCTTGACTTAGGAATGGGGTCATTCTTCTCCACAACTGTTGGGAACAAGATCCCACAAGGATAGTTTTGGGGCTAAAAGCCCATGTTTTGGGTCGAATTTTGTAATAAAGTTGTAAATAATCCACATTTTGTGGTCACAGAATGTGAAGGTGTCATGAGTCATAAAGGGTTGTTCACCCTTATTTTTGTAAAGTAAAGTCGGCTATAAAAGATCTACGGACCATGGGATTTTATAAAAAGAGCTAAGTAA
>APFE030080570.1:141298-189974 GCA_000404065.3 Pinus taeda
ATGAAGGAATAAAGGGTCTTGAATATAGTCCATTGATTTCACCTCCATTGGGTGATGAAGAGGGAGTAGCACAGGCTTCTCCACAAAGTGCTAGTTAGCTAATAAGACAAGGATTCCCATGACTGCCACCTCCACCCACACCACCTCCAACTTCACCACCATCACCTGCGATTTCACCCATACCACCTTCACCTCCACTGTAGTTCAGTATGGCAAATATAGTGAAGCTTCCTTTATTCAAAGGCTTGGGAAATGAGGACTTGGACTAGTTCTAGTTCATCGTAAAATCTATGTGGGAAGCTTAGGGCCTTACAGATGATCACATGAAGAAGGCAACATTGGTTAGTGCTTTGCAGGATCATGTGCTAACCTGGTACATTAAGTACTCTAATGATAACCCAAATGCTAGAGTGGTAGACATCTAGACTGCGCTGAATAAAGAATTCAGTATTCCTGAATCCGAAGCACAGTCAATTGTGGTGTTCAAGGAAATCGCAATGAAACCAGGCGAGACACCTTGGGAATTAGATTAGAGGTTGAGGTGTAAAACCTATAAAGCTAACATGAACTTAACAGACAGAAAACACTACGAATGGTTCATGGCTTCGCTCCCACCACACCTAAGGGTTGTGCTGTCACAACAGAAGATAATGACTCAGGAAGAGGCCTTGGAGATTGCAATGAGAATGCATGAAACTCCGATGTAAGATCTGAATCTGGGGGTTCAACAAATCCATGCGTAGTTGAAAAATCTTTGCCTTGAAATTAAAAGTTTGAAGCAAGATAGAATAGTTTGGCTAGAGGTGCACGAAGAAGTGTGGTGTGTGAAATGCAAAGGTCAGGGGCATGACAAGGACCATTGCTTGGTCTTTGCAAACTACATTGTGGGAGGGGTACCAATGCCTTTAAGGCCAGAATCTCAAGCAGGACCAAGCGCGGGGCCCATGTTGTGGTGCGCTATATGTCAGGTAGTAGGAAAACATGCCAGGGATAACTGTCATTTGCTGCAGAAGTTTGTACAAACACTGCAACAACTATTCTGCAACTTCTGTAGGTAGGTAAGCCATGATGATTGCAATGGCAGAATCTATGAATTGATGATGGATAGAACACGTGCCTATAGGGTTTAGGCAAAAATGCATCCCCCTGAACAGAGCATGGGGATGGCACGAACGACCTTTCAGGGGTGCAGATGAAGCCGAGGTGGAGGAGGACCTGGCAGGGGTCGAGAACAGCTAATCTGCTACAATTGTGGAGGACAAGGACATTATGCCCATGATTTTACTAAACCAAATCATCTGTCATGAAAATATTGCACTTTGTTTGATCATGAGATAGAAGACTATCCTACGTTGATAGCAAGGATACATGACAAAGGAGCGTTTCCACCTCAACCAACTCAGAACCTGTAGATGATGAGGTCTAAGCCCCGCGAAGAGGATCCGAATGTGAATATAGTGCTCCGAAGTGGAATTGCAACAAGGGATGATAAGGGGAAACAAATCAAAGATAGTGCATGGGTTTGCAAAGCCCCAATGAAGGAGATTGAATTTGATTTGGAGTGCGCATGCGAAACCCTCATGGAGGAAAAGAAGAGCTTTGTTGAGGCCTTCACCTCATGAAGCAAGGATAAGCCTCATCAGGAGATGGACCCTTCTACCCTTACGACCTTCCTAGAGACATGCATGAAGTTGTTGCGTGATAGTAAGGTAGTGAAGGTATTACAAGAACTTATAAACAGATGCGCTAGAAACACTTCAGGTAAACTGCACATGGTACGAAAGTTTGGGGAGCATAAAACAAGAATAGGGAGAGAGATGAGGATGACTATGCACATACAAGAGTACAAAATGGATTAGGTTATTTTGGATTTAGGGTCGAACGTGAAGGTCCTACCAAAGCAGGCTTGGGAACGGATGGGAAGTCCCATGCTGCAGTGGTTTCCGATTCAGTTAAGGATGTCAAATTAGCATAATATCATCCCCATGGGGCAGCTAGAAGGGGTGACTATAGATATTGAAGGCACAGGCACGTTGGCTGACCTTGAGGTAATAGAAATTGTGGATGATAGCAACCCCTATCTTGTGCTCCTTGGAATTGATTGGGCTACTGATATGAATGGGGTAATCAACCTAAAGAAGTGAAAGATGATATTTGAGAAGAAATCGCTTCGTGTAATAGTACCCCTAGATATTGTTGAAGGATTGCGCTATACTAAACTAGTCTATGATTATGATAGAAATGATGAATTGGAATGTATCTATAAGATAATAATGCGAGACAAATATTGGGTGAATCCAACAGCAGATGGATGAATTACATGGGATCTTGAGAGTTTCTGCACCTCAGACTCTGATGAAGAACTAGAGCGCTAGAAGAATTTGCTACATGAAGTAACCACACTGAGTTGTAACATGATGACCTCGTCACTACTTTGTGTGTTGTTAGAGGTAAGAAATTTGCCCACTTATGATTGTTGAATGATGTAGCTATATTTTTGGATGCAATTGAGAGGGAGGTACCAAAGAAGTAGCGCTTCCAGGCTTTGGACTAGGAACTGCGTGCTATGTCCACAAGATGGTGGGGTACGCACAAGGGTAGCTTTGATGATTGGCACAAGTGTAGAAGGATGATAAGAACACACTTTGGGAAGCCAAAGGTATGAATCGCATACAAGTATGATGGGAGGGATGATCTGCATGTGCACTTGGCCAAATGGGCTGAGGCTTATGGAGTGAAGCCCCAACCTGAATGGGTGCACTTGTTCTGTCACACCCTGGATGTAATCCTGTTGAAATGGTACTTGGAAATAGAGCTCTGCTTTGGTACATGTGAATGGGATATTTTGCGTGAGGATTCATAATGACATTTAGATTTGAAGATGGGTTTGACTGTATTGACAAAGCACTACAAGAAGTGAAAGTGGAAACCTTTAGGATACCATAGGATCCTTTGGACTTGATTAAGCTTCATTGGACTACTTAGCTGAGTCACGCACTGGAATGCTATAACGTAACCGTTGAAGAAGAATATGAGGATTAACAAAAGGTTAAAATCCATGAAACAAAAGGTCACTGCGAGGTTGAAGGACTGCAGATTGGGAATCCTGATATAAATTTGCCATTGAAAACGAAATAGGTAAATATTGGTACGGAGGCAGGGCCCAAATTCTCGAAGATTATAGATTACTGGGATGATGTGACAGTGGATAAGGTTGTTGAATTGCTTTGCAAATACCAGGATTTGTTCCCTACCAAGATTACGGATCTCAAAGGGATAATCAGAGACCTAGGTGCTATGAAGATCACATTGAAACCCGACGCAAAATCGATAAAGCAAAACGCCTTACCATCTCAATCTGAAGTATAAGGAGAAGGTTCGCTTATAGCTAAACAAGATGCTCGTGGTAGGCATCATTGAGCCTGTAGAAGAATCTGATTGGGTAAGCCCAATGATGGTACAGGAAATGAAGTAGAAGGATGAAATAAGGATATGCATAGATCTCAGGAAGTTGAATGATGCCTGCATACATGATCCTTTCCCATCTCTGTTCACTGATGAAGTGTTGGACAATGTAAGTGGCTAGGAAGCATATTCCTTCACTGATGGAATCTCTGGGTACCCTCAGATCAAAATCGTGCCAGAGGATAGGAGAAATACGACCTTCACGACTGAGTAGGGGTGTTTTCAGTACACTATAATGCCTTTTAGATTGAAGAACGCACCTGTGATTTTTTCGTGTGTAGTTGTTGTGGATTTCAAGGAATTTATTCATAAGTTCCTGGAAGTGTACTTTGATGACTGGACTGTGTTTGGGCTGGTGAAAAGCCATGTGGCAAGTTTGTGCCTGATGCTAGACAACTGTTAAAGATACTAGATCATGCTCAATCTAAAGAAATGTCTGTTTTGTGTTCCTTTTAGGACCCTGTTGGGTCATGTGGTTTGTAGATAGGGGTTGATGGTAGATCCCACAAAGATCACGGTGATACTTAACTTAGAAGCTATTGAGATGCTCTGCGCGAAGGCCTCCAGTGTGATAGTGCTTCTTGATGGAGCACTAACCACAGAGAACAAAGCTGACAGGCCCACTGTCAATGCCCTAAAGGGAGTAGGGTTGAATTTGGCAGTGCTCCCTAGAGAAGCGCTCCACCTTTTGCAAGATGAAGTGATTGTGGAGCTAAGGGCACATGAGAATTGCACCCTCTAGGTGATTAATGAGTAGTGGATTAACAATGAGTAGATGCAACTACGACGAGACTCTACCATCACCGCTATGATCGAGGCGACCAACTAGAACAAGCATATAATGCAGGTTGTCGAGGAGGCATGTTGAATGGTCATAGAGTTGGCCATTCCTGAGGAAGAACCAGTCGAGGTGTGTGTCTGCAAGCTAGCCACAGGTGTGTGCAATGCTCATACAGAAATGGTGAGGGTTCAGTAAAATTTGAACCTACAGATCATCGAGTTATAGTTGAAGGCCTAGCCTTCAACCTTGCCAGAAGTAAAGGAGCAGTGTGTGACTACTATTATAGAAGCAATAACAATGGTTGACAGTGCAGTAGTAGACTGCATGCAACTTTTTGAGCAGTCATTCGAGGTCCTAATGAGCTTGCAAGAGGACCCTAATGTACAAAAACTAGAGACAAAAGTGTGTGAGCTATAACAGTGCTATGATGAGGTTAAGGGCACAACGTGAACCGTTACACTCACACAGAGTGGAAAAGATGCAGGAGGCCAAGTAGTTGAAGGAACAGGTGGATGCAACACTGTACAAGGAAGCAGTGCCGAAGGCACGACTAAAACCCTGGCTGGATGATGCTTACATGGTCACAACCTCTATTGAAGGAAAGCTTGCTACTCTGCAACAGCTCAGCAAAAGATTCAAGCTGACAGTTTAGGAGCAGTGACTGAGCAGATGGTTGAAGACATGAAGCAAGTGGCCACGTAGTGCACTACCAAGGTTGTGGTCATACGAGTCGAGCTGGGAAGTCTACGAGCTAAGATCTCCATGCCTGCCGAGTGACACGAGGGTGAGTCATGATGTTTGTGCTGGGGGCCTATTCGGAACAGGATCCCTCAAGGACAGTTTTGAGGCTAAAATCCCATGTATTGGGTCAAATTTTGTAATAAAGTTGTAAAGCCTCTGCATTTTATGGTCACGAAGCACGAACTTGTCATGACTCATGAAGCATTGTTCGTCCTAACTTTTGTAAAGTAAATTCAGCTATAAAAGATCTACCCATGGTCCCCAGACCATGGGATTGTATAAAAAGAGCTAACTAAGTAAACTCTAAGTCATCAAGAAGTTGTAGAAGAGTCTTGAGCGATAAGGAGAGAAGTCTAAGTTTCAGGGCTTAGTGTAAGTATATCCTCTACAACAAAGTTCACAGAGGCCTAGGGTGGAAGTCCACAGCTAAGTGCATGGACCCCTACAGTTGTGTGCACAGGGTAGATAGAGTCTGTAATCATATGAAGATATCAATAAAGAGAAGAATTATACAAATTTTGTGTATTTGTTCCCTGTTAATGCATCTTGTCACATTGTGTATGAATTTCATTTATAATTCTTATGAGATGCGCAAATGTATATAATTATGTTGGTTAATTGAACGCAAGTAAGAATATATGTTTACGTGGTGCTAACTATGATTGTTTAATAAGATAAGTAAGGTACTTAAGATAGTTTGGGAATCTGCACCATATGCTACCCTAGTAGCACAAAAGTACCTAAACCATAGGTTAGGGCTACGCAAAAGTCAATCGTACCCCTTCTCGAAGGTATTGAAGGGCAGAATAAAGGGCTAGTTTGGCAAATCTCTAAAACTAAGTGACCTGCATAAATGGAATAAACCAACATCATAACCATCTTAGGGTGTGGAAACTTGGTTCCATTATCCCCCCATATTGCTTCGAGTGAGACTTTGGTCCATGCTCTGCGGGCTGATGCCAAAAGGGCCAGTAGTGTAGTGATTTGTTTGGCTAACTAACACTGAACTTGGGTCAGGCCCCACCAACCCAACAACAACTAACCTCTCTAGATGGGGAGGTCGGTTGGAAGAAGATGGAAAAGGATCATAAGGTACAGGGATAGGCTGGATGGTGACTTATTTTTCAGAATGGTTAGGAGCTTCCTCCTCACCTTTCTCATTGATAATCACCTTGAGCTGCTTTTGATTTTCTGAGGTTACTATCTTCCCCGATCTCAATTGGAGATCATTGACTCCAATTGGCATGGATTGATATCTGGATGAGGAAAGCAGGTTTATAGAGTGGATCATTTGTAACACTTTGTTATTGGGGTTGGCTAAAGGTTGGGTAGGCAGTTGAGGAGGTCAAAATGGTGGAGGTAAAGGCAATGGAGGCATTGGCTAACTTAGCTGAGGTAATGATGGTTATGGCAATGGGTAAGGTGCATATGTAGGTGGGTATGACTACATAGGTGCAGGATAGGAAAGGTGTGAATGGTTTGGTCCTCTCCATCCTTTTTGCCAAGATTGGGAGGGTTGCCCATAATGATATTGGTTCCCATGCTGCCAATTTTGAGAGTGACTAGTGTTAGGATAGGAATATGGATATGCATTATGAGCAAAAAAATGTGGTGGAGGTTCAGGAGCCATACATGCACTTACCTGAGGCTAGTTTCTTCATGCTCCCATAGCATGCAATGATTCAACTTCAGGTTTTCCTGCTTCAAGTACAGCTTTCAACCCAAGTATGGAGGGACATTTTTCTGTGGCATGGTTCTCTATACAAATTGCACATTTATTAGTTCCTTTAACATCGAGAGGACATGTAAAAATTCTACAAATTATCTACAAATTATCTACCAATCTACCTCCAAGACTATGTAGAAAATTTGACTATAAATTAACCCGATAACGCAATATAACTAAACAAAAATACTATAATATACTTCTACTATCAATTTGTGGAAGCTTAAAGATCAAGCTGAATAAAAGTTGAACACATATAACGATAAGAAGAAGCTCAATGCACATGAAACATGAAAACTACTAAGGGGAAAGCCTCAGCTAAAAAACCCCACTATCTATATTATCATAGAAGGTGGAAATATATAGGAATCATACAAAGCCTTAGCTCTCACAGCTAGCCAACACTCAATACAATCCTCCTGGATGCTCACAAGAAATCAAATCTTCTCACAAGCCTTCCGCTCTTCCCTCTAAGCTTCTATTTCCTTACATTGTTTCTCCTAGGTGATCCTCCTGTTACCAAGTTGAAAAATCTCAACCAAGTGGCACACTGATCTCACACCCTGTCAGAACTACACAATCCTCAAGGAACCTTTCCTTGACTACATGCATGAGTTTCCTTTATAGGAAAACACATGCAATTGATAGTTCAATGTCCTTATCTTTAATCTCAACTAGGTCCTTTTTAGAATAGACATGAATGAGTTTTTGTTGAGGGAATCTTCAGTTATCTGGAGTACGTTGGTTGAGTAAATGCATGCATCAACTGACTAATAACTCACAATTAGTTCCTCAAACATTTTGGAACTAATTTAACTCGACTTAACTTGGTAAATTGACCTAACTAATTACAACTCAAATATAACTCAATCTTATCTCCTTATTTAAGGGATAATCTCCGTAATTTAAGGGATAACTGTCGCATGACTGCAAAAAGACTTCTAACTTGAATTTCTCCAACTAATTAATCCGTAATGAATTAATTAATTATTTCCAAGCAATCAGTGAGACTAAATTCGATTTTAATTCACAATTTTAATTCAAGGAAAAATTAAAATTGGAATATCTGGATTCTATTTTTATCATTTCTTGTTGCTATTTTCAACACTCCCTCTCAACAAGAAAGGAATTCAACTCAATCCCGATCATGAACCTTTGGAATGTTATTCATGCAATAATCCTCTCTAGTGTTGTTGCTCCAGCAACTCTAGAAACAAAAAAAACATTCAACTTGAATCAGTATGATGCATCTGTCATCAAAGTCTCTGACTACTATTGCCTCTGTCAATTGAAAACTTTGCGCTTCGGCTGACTCTGCCTTTCTGCATTATTGTCAATCCTTCTCTGAACTCTTCAGTATCTAAATTCTCTAGCCTTTGTCACTTTGATCTCTGACTACATCAATCCCACTAATTCCTCTCGCTACTATGTACTTTGGGCTCCCATAGCAAGGTACGATACATGAGATAAAACCTCTCAATGGAGCCTGCCCAATTTCAACCTTCTTGAGACTATCACTTCACATCTTCCCACCTCACACCTGGAGTTATCATTTCATGTGATCCTTCTTCCCACTTCTCCAATTGTGGCTCCTCCACAATTGTCTGAGACTTCTTGGGCTGCATGTTGAGAGGTAATTTACTCTCCCTCTCAACCACCAAGTCTCTAACATTTGCCTTTCTTCTCAAGAATTTACATGCATATTGAACCTCAAGAGCTAATTCAGGTGGATGTTGGTGGCCACCCACCTATCCCACTTGGACCCCCACAACTGTCTCTTTTAGTTTTTTAGTTTCCGTAATTGTAGCACAATTTACTATTTTTAGTAGTTTTTCGGGTCCTGAACTTCTAGAGTAGTTTTTAGGCCCTAAATGATGCTTTTTGGGAAATCTAGGAGCAACATGGGTCCATGGAGTGATGTTGCTCTTCCCAAATTTATAGCTCTTTGATAGATCTTTCTAATGAGCTATTGTACGTGTCAAACAGAGATCGAGTGCCAAAGTTACGACCCCGAGAAGTTGATGTACCAACTTACTCAAAACGGGGCCCACAATTTGATGTTTCATCTTCTAGGGTTAGGTTTTTGGATGTTAAGGGTTTTCCATTATTTCTCAACAATAAATAGGCCTTCGAGTTTGATTGTAACATATTTTAGAGGCATGTAGAAACCACATCTCTTCTTAGAGATAAGCTACCATCGCCATAGCTAGTTTATTTCCATTTCTGTTTGTAAGCATATTTCAATATTTTACATTAATGAAATGAAGTATTATTTCCACTGCATCTATGTGTTTATAGTTATCTCTGTAATTTGTTGTGTTCCTATTTAAATCCAGATCAGTGGTATCAGAATGGTCTGCTTTTTCTCTGTTTTTCTTTGCATGTCCCCAACAAGGTTCGGATATAAGGAGTTAGGGCTTGAACTGGTTGAACCATTACAAGACCAGCCTCACAAATCTTGACAGCCTCCCATGGCGAATGAAAAGAAAGATGAGGGGCTAGGAGATCCTATCAAAATATTGCTCGAAGAAGCCCTTGAGCGACATAGGAAACACAATGATGGACAACTTTTCTTAGATCCTTCAGCGGCTACCTACAGGCGACACATCAGCTTCCAACAGCTACTTTGGAAACACCACACCTTTTAAGGTACAAGTTAATTTTTAAATACCCATACTTGAGGGTTAGATTGATGCAAATGTCGTAGATAAATGTTTAAATCTAATAGAAGGGTATTTTTCTGTTCATGAATTTCTGAGTCGGAAAAATATTGTTTTTGCTATTCTCAAAGCATCACCCCACGACAAGGACTGGTGGGAAACCTACTGTGAGTAGCAGGATGAAAGTATGGGCTCCCTGTTTTCAGCCGCACCCACTTAGAATTCATTTTGGGATGCCATCAAGGAGCAGTACTACCCTGTTAAAATCTATAAGGACAAATACATAAAGTGGACGACGCTGTGGCAGGGAAGGGACCAAGATGTGTTGGAGTTCACAAAAATTTTTCATACCCTTCGTACACAGTTGGGTATCAAGGATTTTGAGATGAATTTGGTACTCAAATACCGTGGCTTCCTACATAGGTACATCCAGGAAGAGATGGAGTTCCTGAACATCTCCTCGCTTGGCACAATGTACCGATATGCTGTCAAAATCGAGTAAAAGTTCAAACAGAAGAAGTGAGACTTTGGATCTGCAAATCCAAAGACCAAAGGACAAATCCAAGGTGCGGTGACCCAAGACAACCCATCAAAGCCGCAAGAAAAGAACAACACCACAAAGTCGAAGAAGGACAAAAGAAAGTGGTGTGAGTTCCATAAGAGCCCCACTCATAGCAAAAGTGAGTGTCGAACCAAGCAATCACTGGTGGTCGAGTTCAAGGCTTCAGAATTAGATACAAGTTCCGACCCTGAGTCAGAACTCGACAAGGGGAATGACAAAGGGAAGCAGATCATTGATGAGGAGCCTAGTGCCACTGTTGCCACCAACAGATCCAGAAGAATGAGCCCAAAGATCTAGACGAGGGGGAGTGTCTTTTCCACTCACAAATGTGGGTGAAGGGTTCGCCGCTGCAATTCATTGTTGACAGTGGGAGCCAAAAGAACCTCATTTTAGTAGAGGTCATGAAGCTATTGGGCCTACTGACTACACCACACCGACAATTGTACAGTATCAGGCGGCTTCACCAAGGATGAGATATCCAAGTTCGCTAGTAGTGTCGCCTTCCTTACAGCATAAAAACCTTCACAGATGAGGCATTGTGTGATGTTACACCTCTAGATGTTTTTGATGTACTATTAGGCCAGCCATACCTATGGAGGCGACATGTTGTGTATGAGTCAAGGCCTCATGGTGATGTGTCTAGGGAATGCCTTTCCTTTTCTGAAGACAACATCATAGCCTTTGTCCTCCAACATCATGACTGATACCAAATTCTTCTTCATTTTAGGCACATACTTTACATATGTCAAGGTCATAGTAACTCCATGCTCCCTTTGAAAAGAAACCATTCCCATTCCTGAAACAATATACTTCCCATCGTCACCCATCTCTGTGCACATCTTGAGGTATTTATCCTCCAAGGCACCGAATAAACTTTTATCGCCGACCATGTGGAATGAGGCTCCACAATCAAGATACCAGACACAACCCATAATCGATGACACCATGCATGTGATGAGGGTAAAGTCCACTTCGAACTCAGAGGCTAATGCCTCACCTTCTGATTCTTTCGAGGATCCCTTCTTGGACTTCTTCGATGGGCAACTAGTCACTGTTGGGCCGTTAATATGTCATTATTATTATCACTTTTGAATGCCTATTCCACCCATTTCTACTCTTCTTTATCACGTCATTTATCATGGTTCATCATATAATTCCATCTTATAATGATTTAAGCTCTTATGGACAAAATTATTTCTTCTCCTTTATTTTTAATAAATTGATGATTATGCATGATTTTACCAGTGATGCTTTATTAATAAATTGGTTGTAACATCCCTCACCATTTTAGCCTCCAAAGATATTTTCCAGGTTCAATATTTGATCATTAAATGTGCCAACTCAGAAATTTGCTGGAATAAGAAGTGACAATTTTGTATTGAATGGATTGGGCAAATGAAGAATAATCTAGAAAATCCGAAACATAGCTTTTGTCCATAATGGACCAAATTAGTCTTGCAATGAGAATTTTTCCCAAATTGGGCCCGTATTAAGAGAAACAGAAGGTTCTCTGAAGATGTTTTTCTCAGATTTTTGTGTGGTTGTTTTCCATATTATCTCAGCTGCAATGCCAAATTCGACCTGTTCATGTTGAATGATTGATGGAAGGATATCTCAGATATGATCTTGCTTATCAATTTGTTGATAACAATCCAATTTTGTAATGAGAATCATTTTGTAATCATCACAGTTGCAACTTATTTTTTCTTTCTGTGTATTTAAATCAGAACAGAGATCAGAGAAGGGGATTCGTAATTGATGATTGATTATTCATGATGGAATAGATTATGAGAGATCAAGTCAGGGATTATTAGAGATAGGATAGGATAGGATAGGAAGAAAGGGGGATTGTTGCATTGGCATTGTAATTCTCAAGGCTTTTGTTGTTGTAATGATTTCACAGTTTGATGATTAATAAGTAAAAGGGTTGTTGTTCATTCGTCTCATCTGAAGTAGCCCAACAGCATTCACTGGCAGCTAAGGGCCTAGTCTTTGGTGGATTAAGCTACTACTCTGTATTATATCTTTACAGTTCCAGTCATGTGATGGTTTGATTTAATTCTTATTTATTTGAATCACATTGCTTTACAGTTTCATGTTTTTACAGCGTGCTGTTATAATATGTTATGAAATTGTTTTATTGCATAAGTTGTGATTGAATCGCGTGGTCGTTCCTTACCATCATAAAAAAGATTATTATCCTTTTCAACTTATAATGTTATGCTTTTCATTTCAAATATAAAGTTGCGTTGTTCATATTTAGACTTTGATGTTCACTACATATTGCGGTTCATTTCTATTGAAATAGCTTTGTTGTTCATTTCTTTCCTGCAAGTATTTGGTTTTGCTTTTAAGTATTATTGTAGTGAGCATGTTTATTTCATTTCTGTTAGCAGCATTATTTATTTATCATTTTCAGTTAATTGCTTTAGTGTGGAGTGTAAGATCAACAACTGTAAAGGAAATTGGCTATCGATGCTTAAGTTCTCAGATTTTGGATCATGTTTATGTTTGATTTCATTTATATTAGGTGACAGAGGAAAGAGTTAACATTACTGCATCATTGACTAATAAATTGTTGTAGTTTTCTGAGTGAATGATTTAAGTTTCAGAGTGTTAATTTTCTTTTAATTGTAAGTAGATTTTATTTCAAGCATTCATTTACTTTTGCATTTAAAGCACTATATTGCAAAACATTACTCTTGAGTAAATAGCTACCTGAGACTGAGTACACTCTTGAAATAAAAATTCATCCCTGGATTGACAATTAATGTGAAGATAATTAGGAGTTAAAAAGACACCTTTTTATTACTCAACATTTTTGCACTATTGCGAGGTAAAGTGTAGCCATTTCTAAAGGGTAGTGTGCATCTGAGGAGTGCATGTTAGGAAAGAATTGGGTACTAAAAATGGAAGGTAAGAACCTATGTACAGAGCATGTAAAAGCCCTACTCCCTCGCCCGCCTTCCCACAAAGTGTTTAAAGAACTTAGGGTAGAAATAAATGTTTGAATTTTTGTGTGAATGACTAAAAAAAAAAATAGAAATTTTGAAAATCAAATCTCATGATTCCACTCAAGTGGTGATGTAAGCACCACCCATTTCACTAACCAATTGACAGGAACATTTGAAGAAGGAACCTCAAATAAACACATGAAGAACATCCTTTATTATGGTAAGAAATGACTCACATTTCTACTTTTGAATTTCTCATCAAAGACTTAGGAGGAGTGACGCAAATGCAAATAATTCCCCCTTCTTCTCTGCCAAATTTTCATGGCTTGACAAATGAAGATCCAGATACATTCTTATTTGATTTCGAAATACTTTGTAGAGGATATGATTATTGTACTAATGATCAAAGGTTGAAAGTGTTTCCTCTTACTCTAAAAGGAGTAGCTCTCCGATGGTTCATGAGCCTAGGTGGGAACTGCATCTAAACATGGGAGGACATGAAGAACATATTATTGAAGAAGTGCTAAGACTATTACAAGGCAGATGAAGATATTTTCAATATGGTACAAGGGGAACATGAAAGTTTGGAGGACTATGTAGAGCGATTTCAGTATAACCTTCAAAAATCAAAGCATAAGCATTTGGAAAAAGAGATCTTAAAAATACTCCTTAAAGGAATCAAAGATGAATTTTTAGAACTCTTAAATCTGATAGGAAAATGTGATGTTTTTCAGCTATCATATGATGATGTTTGTGAATTGTGCATAAGGTATTCAAGAGGAATCTCCAAGGCTGGTAAGAATTCTAGAGATATTTGTTCTTTCTTTTCCAAATCTGTTACAAGAATAGAAGACATAAGAGCCGAAATCAATATTTGATTTGAAAATTTTAAAGTTGATTTTATTAGCTCTCTAAGTTCAAAATTGGATGCTTTGTAAGTTTAGAAAAATCAAGAATTTGATGAAGTGTTTTTCCCTCATTACTGGAAGGAGCATCCCATAGATAGTTGTTCTTCCTTATCTAGAATGGAAGTATTATATCAAAGAGACGAGGAAGCTGCAACAAGGTCAAAAGCATGGAAATAATTGCCTATAGGTATGGTTCAAAACACTTCTTCTCCATTCTCTTACTTGCATAATCCATTATGGAATACTAATGTGTTAGGGCAGCCATGTCAATCTCGATATAACCAACACTAATCTTCTCTACAAGTTTGACATGATTCACCTTATGATTGTATGACTACTCTCCCTCATCTTGTAGCACAAACACATTCTCCATATTCTTCACCAACTCTTCCACAACATCCTGCTTGCATATCAAAATAATCATCTCAACCAAATCAACTACATCATCAAAATGCTCCATTCCATACACAATTTCTCGCTTAACTCATTCCACACCCTCACCATAATAAACCAGTAAAAAATGCTTACAATGTTGAACTGCAAAATTTACCCACTCTTCCCACCCATTCTATCTCACATCCACCAATGGTGAAAACTTACAATGAGATTCAGAATGTTTCAAATTCAAAAAATGTAGAAGTTATGGAAGAAAATGAGGTTTCTTCTAGTATGCATCAACAAGCCGTTTTAAAATCCCAAGAAATTCATGATATGATGGTTATGGGAAATCAAGAAAGTAAAATATATATTGAAGATTGGTTTCACTCCATCATTTGTTTACAGCAACACTCGATACTTCAACAATTTTGGACACCATTTTTTCAAGGGAAGTTGGCTTCTCATACCCTAATATTCATTAATATGCATTTTTCAAATTTGGGTATGTGCATGCATGAAGCCTTACTTCGAAAATGGCTCCACTGGAAGTACTCTTATACGTAATCATATTCATTTTTCAAATCAAAGTAGGTTAGTGTAAAAAATAAATAAATAAGGACATAAATAAATACATTTTGTTTTTATGTAAAACTAGTTGTTTTTTGTTGCAACACGTTGTGGAAATCAACATCGGTGATAATTTTTTTAATTCATTTGTGTATGTAGAAGAATTATAATGGAAATAATAGTTCTATAAAAAATCATATTCATTTTTATTACCGATTTGAAAAAATGCTTGAATATCATATTTTTTGGCTTGTGGGCTTGATGAAATTTCTAAAAGTATAGTCGGGACAGTCATGTTTTGAGGGACCAAAAGGGAATATTTTTAAAAATTATTTCTATCCTAATTATCCCTTGTTTTCTACTTTCCAACCCAATTTGAATCACTCAATTTGGATTTGAAAGAAAAAAATTAGAACCAAAACATTGACAAGGTGTCTAATAGGCAACTCAGGAACACAGATGATACAATTAGTTTTTGGAGGTCTAAATGAATATATTTTTAAAATATATTTCTATCCTAGGTAGCCCTTCACATCTACTTTCCAAGTCAATTTGAATCACTCAATTTGGATTTGAAACGAAAAAGTTAGAACCAAAACATTGACAGGATGTCTAGCGGGAAACTTAGGAACAGATTTGAGACAGTCGGTTTTTGGAGGCTTAAATGACATAATCTTTAAAACCTGTTTCTATGGTAGATTCTCCTATGAATATATTTTACAAGGAAATTGGAATCACTAATTTTTTATATCGTATGAGGAAGTTATGATCAAAATATTGACTGTCTATCGTAAATAAGCACTCTTAAAATTTTGTCTTTCCGACTATTCCTTAGAGTATTTTACCTATCAATTCTTCTTGTATTCAAAACTTGTTTCTATTGGAGATAAATAAATGAATACACGTTCATTTACAATTTGAATCATTTGAATCTGACATTAAATGAAGAATCAGTGCTTAAAATATGCACTGTTGTTCTAAGTGGGGTAATCGAAAATGACTTTGTTATGCAGGTTGTTCTAAGTAAAATTGACATATCATATCATTGAATTTTTAAAACCTATTTCTATTGGAGATATACATTTGAATTAGCTCTCATTTGGATTTAGAATCACTCAATTTGAACAAAAAATAAAGAAGTGATTAAAACACTGCAGGTTAGCATGATTGGCCATTGTTGTCCCGCAAGTGACAAATAAATTTTACTTTATTATTTTCTCCATGGATTTGTTAAAAAGAGTAACTAATTGTTGTTTTTTTCATAATTCTTGGATTAGGAGAGCCCGATCACCTCTCTTTCTCCATGATTTAATGTTTTATTACAGGTAGACACTCGTTTTTTTGCAGGTCCTAGGAGAATAAAAAAAGGTCAATTTATGGATGAGAGATTCTTGAAAGGAATTTTAATGAAACAAGGGAATTTCATCCAACTCATTACCCAACGAATTCATAATAGAAGAAATGAAGAATTGATTTCCATTTGAAGATTCATGCCAAGTCACTGCTACCAAAACATTTTTCAAAGAAATCATTTTTTTTACATAACATCATAGTTGTTGTAACTTAATTTATTTATTTACATATTGTCTTTAAATAAAATGTGGTTTCTTTTCTGATTTCTCTTATATTTTGTGTTTCAGGAGTTGCTTCCTTCAAATTGTAACCCATCCTTAGCATCAATGCAGTGAACAACTAATTCATTTTTTGCGTGCCTGCATTTTATGATTGTGCATTTTTGTTGTTCCTTTCTGAAGGAACAACACTCTTGAATTTTTGATGTTCCTTTCCGAAGGAACAAGACTTCTGCATTTTCACTGTTCCTTTTCGAAAGAACAACACTTCTACATTTTTTTGTTCCTTTCCGAAGGAACAACAATTATGCACTTTCATATTTTTGTTGTTCCTTTCCGAAGGAACAACACTTCTACATTTTTGTTATTCCTTTCCAAAAGAATAACACTTCTGCACTTTCGCATTTTTATTGTTTCTTTCTGAAGGAACAACACTTCCACATTTTTGCTGTTCCTTTCCGAAAGAACAACACTTCTGCATTTTTGCTATTCCTTTCTGAAGGAACAACACTTCTGCACTTCTGCATTTTTGTTGTTCCTTTCCGAAGGAACAACACTTCTGCATTTTGGTTGTTCCTTTCTGAAAGAACAACACTTCTGCACTTCTGCATTTTTTCTATTCCTTTCTGAAGGAACAACACTTCTACATTTTTGTTGTTCTTTTCTGAAGGAACAACAATTTCACATTTTTTGTTGTTCCTTTTAAGGAACAACATTTCTGCATTTTTTGTTGTTCCTTTTAAGGGACAACACTTTTTCGCATGCATTTTTTTTTTTTTTGTTCCTTTTAAGGAACAACATTTTTTTTTTGGTGTATTTTTTCGTTGTTCCCTACAGGGAACAACACTTTTTCGTGTGTATTTTTGCTATTAGCATGCATTTTCTTTGTTGTTCCCTACAAGGAACAATACTTTTTTGGTTTTTTTTTTGTTCTATGAAAGGAACAAAACTTTGGGAGTATTTTCGAGAACAAGCCTTCCTTCCTCTTGTGGAATTATTCCTAGTTTATCTCAACCACATTTTATTGATTCCCTTTCATGGCATGAAGTACACCACTTTTATGAGGACAAGAATTATGGATTCTATTGAACTCAGTTAATATCATTCATGTTATGATTTTTAATAGGGCAACTCCTTGATGATAAATTATTTTCAAAAGGGACATAATTATTTATTTACTACTTTACTGTATTGCTTTCTATTGGACATGATACTGATTGATCATCTTAATACCATGTTGGTTCCACCTTTCCTAGTTATAATCTTCTCTGTTTGTAATAAATGAGATTATGGGTATATTTTTTTTTATTGACATATTCAACTTCTTCCACCATCCCTGCTCTTAAGGAGTATTGAGCCTCCCTCTGTTTATCATAAAAATGTGTAATAACAGCAAAATTTTGTTCGCAGACAGAGGATAGGAGGTCTTACTATGAGCCAACCTACCATGTTCATAAGGCTGTAACAAAGTGACATTCCCATTATGGCCACCACACCAGGGTTATGATCCATTGGATAGCCAAATTATCCTTGGAACATGAGGTCTCATCACGAGCCAGCCTGATCACTTTTGCTACATCCCAGTGAATTGTAGTTTGGATATCTGGTTACCACGCCAGTACACTGATCTCTTTTGTAGAGCAGCACTGGAACTCTCTAGTTATAAATTGAGGATCCTGGCTCATACAGGTTAAAAAGCAACCCTGCTGAGGTTATAGACGCTGCTGGCAGTAGAGCCTCTGCTTATGGTATTGAAGTTATATCTTATCATTAATTATCACTATAATAACCTTTTCTTATTCTCTATTTTTATCAAAGACGTTATTTCCTTAATTTTCCTTGTTTTGAACCTTTATGCATGAGAAATTGTTTTATGATCAATCGCATCATTTTCAACTAGAATACCATCAGCAAAGCATCTTTTTGAAATATTGTTGTTCTTTTTCTTTTTTGCATAACTTATTATCAATCCAAAGCATTCTATCTCTTATTCATAACTATCTTTACACACTCTGCTTTCATTATAACCATAACTCTTGTCGTCCTATCATTGATATGTATACTCTGCTTCATTTACTATTGTATTGTTCATTCCCTTGCCTTATTGTCAGCATAACACCTTTCATAAGCTTTATGGTCATGGAATCCCTTTTCCAATTAGAGGGGGAATGTATGCATTATGGGATAGTATGTGATATAATTACTGCACTCTGCCATAACTTGTTGATTTGACAAAATATTGGTATTGCAATAAACAAATTTTTTTTTTATTGAAATTCTTGCAAGCATCTTATCTATTGCTATTCAAAACTAACACTCTAGATTCAAGAACATTGTATGTGTTAGAGTCAGTCCTGTCAGTCCTCCGTCAGATATCAAAACTCTTTATGCATTTCATTTTTAGGTGTCCCGCTCCATTCACTCAGCTGCATTCTGCTAGGGGCATGCCATAATCTGACGGAAAAGGTCATACTAGTCATTTCCCCTCATGTCTGGCTCCCGCTGGCTCAGGTCTTTTGTCAATGATTACTAAAGTCCATGACAGTCAAGGTCTGGTCCTTTAAAGGACAAAAGTCATTTTCGATAGTTAGGTCTAGGGATTCATCAATTTGGTCTTCAATCATGTCCAGTAAAGCCATGCAGGCCAGAGTGAGGCCCTTATACAATTATGATTCAGAGAGTTTCATCGTCATGTGGATAGACTTCGACTCTTTTTCAAAACTCTGTTTTGAAGAAAAGTCAAATAGTGTCATTGGTGATAAAATTTTCAAAAAAATCGTAAGTTGATTTCTTCAGATGCAGTCATGGTTTCC
The DNA here is from genome assembly GCA_000404065.3 of Pinus taeda. NCBI lineage: Eukaryota > Viridiplantae > Streptophyta > Pinopsida > Pinales > Pinaceae > Pinus > Pinus taeda. Next base: position 160,425 of record APFE030080570.1, read on the forward strand.
GTGGCCAAATGTCCTATCATGCAATCCCTGCAAAGAGTGCCGAAAATTTCATCATTTGAGCTAAAATTTCAAAGGGAAAGTGAAAATGAGTGTTGCTTTAAGTCAGTGAAAAAGTGTCAAAACATAACATTAGAAAAATGGGTTTTTGGAGAAGCAAAAATTTAACCCATCACTTCAAAGTCTTTATATACAAGTTTCCACCAAAATCAGAGGCATTGTGCAAATCAAGTGCATTGGGAGACATTGCAAAGTGATTAGGAGTGCATCGTGCATGTTTGGATAGAGTTGGAGGCAGTTTCCAGGAGCGCGACGCATATACACAGGGGCGCGGCACACACAGAGGGTGCGGTACACATAGAGACAACCCTCAGTTCATTTTTCCAACAAGCGTGATGCACACCCAGGGTGCGGCACACTAGGTTTTGTGTGCAGTGCACACCCACAAAGGGCCCAAATCGTGCCAAATCACTTCAAAATTTTTGTGAAGCCCATCAAATCGACGGGTAGGCTCTATGACATGACTTGTTCATCAAAGTTTATAAATGATATGGTGGTTTATGGCGATGTTTGAATGCAGCAAAACTCATGAAGTCAAACACAAGAAAACACCAAAAACCATGATGGCTAGGGTTGCAAAAGTGTGGTGTTAGTGCCAAGGTTCCATTTCACCCATCATTTTTCCCTCACCTACCATTTTTCTCTATCCTCCCTTTCTCATTTTTCCTATTATCCCTACCCTAAAATACTACCAAACCCTATCCCCTATCCCTCCACTCTTTTGTCAACATAACACCCCAAGACCCTACCCTATCAAATACCCAAACCCCCTATATATTCCTAAACAAACTTCTCCCCATAACCCCTATTCCTATCACATTATTCCCTTCCTAATACTCCCTTTTTCATTGTTCCCCTTGGTGACAGATATCACAAGAGCACCCAACTTCACACCATCATCAAAGGGTAGCCTAAGTACAGTACACACAGCAATCATGGCTTCACAGCATTCATCAGAGTATGAGATGGAGACACAAAGTGACTCATCCTCGGAAGAGCAGGCTCCCAGGAGACATCACAAGAGTGGAAAACATGTTATGGATGAGCCCACTACCCTCACTGAATTACAAGCATGCCCTCTTGCCATGTCATGTTTCTAGCACCTAGCATGTTTTGAATTTTGTCAAAGGGTGGCTAATGTTAGAGTTCATCATGAGTTGTCCCGTCTTTTTGTGCTTCACCTACATGGAGGTCAGTCTATCTTGGCCGGGGTCACCTTCACATTGACACCCGAAAATATCTCAATGGAAACAGGCATACCAAATTTTGGAGAACAGTGGCATAAGAAGAAGAAGGTGGATAGGCAACACTATGAGCCTTACATTAAGGCCAGATTCTTGAGTCAGCTCACAAGAGTCTTCCCATTCAGATACTTAAAAGATGAGTATGCTCCACTCATGAAATTGATCATGAAGTACTTTAGCTGTGAAGGGAGGTTCTCTCGACTATATGCCTATCACATCAAGTTTCTCATGCACTTTACTAGGGTGAGGATGATGAACCTCCCATTTTTCATATGTAGGAACATAGAGAGGATGAACACCTTCATGCAGCATAAGACCCCTCAGCAACAACTTAACAGTGTGTATCACTTTTCTCTTATCCGGATTTTGGTGGATCATCAGTTGGAATTGTAGGGCATTGCTTGGGAGGACTTCATATCCCGTGACCTCTTCAGCACTTCACAAGTACTATCAAAGCTAGAGCATGAGATAGGTGGTCCTTTTCATCAGTATGAGCACCATGAGACCACGACTATGCTAGTATTCATGACATATCAGAGAGGCAGTAGGCACTTGTTTGCAGCAGCAAAGCGAGTGTTATCTCCACTCAGGGTGGAAGGGGCCTCGCTTCCAGCATCGACTACATAGGTACAAGACAAGGGCAAGAAGCCCATGCATGATGAGGGGCCATCAGGTGAACAGGAGGTCGACTTCATCCTCATTCAGGATGATGATGCAGAAGTGGAGAATGCCAAACTCAGGAAGACTATTCAGGAGCAGAACAAGGAGATCCAAGACTTGTCACTCAATGTGGAGAGGGCCAAATGGATCATCAGGTATCTGGAGCAGAGGAACAAGCAGCTTGAGGACCAGCATGAGATCATGGAGCTGCAAAACATCCATGAGAATCAACAAGCTGCCCAGCAAAGGAGGATCGAGCTCACTACCTTGGAGCAAGAAATCAACAATGACCGTGAGTCTTGGCTCAGGCGAATCAACATCCACCTGGAGACACTGTTGGAGAAGGTAAATAGAGACAAAACCATACTGAGGAGGATGGTTTATCATTACAGGGCACGGAACATGAGTGCAAAGGCCCAGATAAGGAGCTTGAAGGCAAAATTGAGCAAAGCAACAAAAGAGGCAAAAGATGCAAAAGACCAATATTGGCTTCGAATCTTGGCTGAAGCTTCTTTGGCCAAGCATAGTGCCTCTTAGAGAACCTCCAGCCCAAATTTCAAGAAATTTGGGGCAATTTTGGTCACATGGAAATATTTTGGTCACAAACACAGGTTTTTTCTCTCTGTGCCGCGCCACTGGCGCGACGCGTAGGATTGAAAGCTCCAAATGGAAATGGCTTGCATTTTTGGATTCAACATGAAAAATCATGACTACTAGTGCTTCGGCAAGAAATTTGGGCATGATTTGAGTCTCCAGGAGGTCAAAAACACCCAAAAAATGGCCTCTCTGCCCCTATTTTGACACACAGGAAGCAGTCTTGTGAGAACGGAGATTTGGAGGGGCAAATGAGCACCAAATTCAAAAATTCCACTTGGGTTGGAAAGTAGACAAGACAAGATTTCCAACAAGCACACGTGGGCACATTTGGGACTCCTGCAAGTGCCTCAAAATAGGCTCCAAAGTGGAACAACACATATAGAATTTGGCACGGTGCATATAGGAAAAAAGGCCCAATTTACCTCTATTTCACGAAATTTCGATTCGCGACTTCTCCAAAGTGGGCCCGCTCATCTACACTTCACTTTTTCAGCACATAAGGCATAACTTAAAGTATTTTCACTCCAGATTGGCTTCTATCCAAGTGGAAAAGGAAGGCAAACAGTCACCCAAGCCATTTGTCATGTTTGTAACGCTTCACCTGTAGCTAATGGTTGGCTTTCCACCTCCATTTTGTAATGATTCGGATAACTCCCCAACCCTTTGGAATTCTATATCTTCATGGAACATTCTATATATTGTATGAAAACTATTTTCAAAGGGTTGGTTGGCTTGTAACTTCTGAGAGACTGTGGCAAAGAAACTTTGTTTCTTCATTGTATATTTTTACAGAGGATTAATGAAAGGCAGCGACTCTGTTTCATGAGATTCATGTGGTTGTGAGTGTAGAAAATGTGTGTCTTATGTTTCATATGTACTTCATTATGTTTCATAGTTCATTTCATATTCATTTCTAGTGAAATTTTCTAAGTTAGATAAGGTAGAATTCAATTTTATTGCTCTACCTGTGGGAAAATTTCATGTTCAGTGTTCTTTCTTCTGTTGGAAATGATTCATGTACTAATGCCCTTTTCACTTTCCTAAGCAATATCTCCATTATGCATGGTTTCTAACTAAATTGTTGGACTCTCCGCATGTCTTGCCTCACGAAGTAATCTGTGCCTTTGTATTAAATTCTCTGTTCATTGCGGTCCATTGGTTCCATACCATCCTAGAAACACAGTCATTCATAAAAGTCACTTCTTGCATCCATATTCACTTACTAGCCTAAGATAAATATTTCACTGTAAGTCATCTCAGACCATTTCGTTTATCTATTCACTGAGCGTGACTCAGAGAGAGCCCTCTCCTGTTTTGGTAGGGCTAGCTACCAGACTGAGCGTGGTTTGTGGTTACCCCGAATTTTGCCTTCTTTCAGCCTAAGGCGTATTTAGGTGCTAACATAGTGGCGACTCTGCTGGGGAACAAATCAATCCCCGTACTTCTTAATAATTCTAAGCTTCCGGATGATAAGTTTAGGATTGGATAGGCTGAGTAAGTTGGTTGTGTCCTTTGATTTTTCTCAATAGCATGCTGGCTTCTAGAAGATATATCAGAGCTAATCCAGATCCAGATCCTCCGCACATCTACGAAAATCCCAATTTGATTTCAAGAATTCGTCGTAAAGAGAGCTCTATATCTCCCGTGTTCAAATCCCATTCATGCTCGGACATTTTTGAGTATCTTGAAGAGCTAGAGTTTGATGAGCAGTTTGAATTGTTGTTGTTCGAAACCAAATCCGAAAGGGCGGTTGACTCTACTATCCACAATCCACAATTTCTTGTAGACTTGGAGAGGGAAAGGGCTAACTGGTCGATTGATAACTACATTGTAGCTCAGCTTCAAACTCCAATTGCTAGCCCCTTACAAACTGTGCACACTCCTCCAACACCTCCGAGGAAAAATCCACCAAGAGTGATGGTTGCCCGTTTTGCACCCCTTGTTCTACCTCAAGTTCTAGATGATATGCCCGCAAATTATCAAAGAAAAATCCCGTTTTTTGATGGCACTCCTAATGGCATTACTGCTCAGTAACATGTGGACAGAATGACAGACTTCTATGAACTTCATGAGATAGATGCGGAGAATGTGGAAATGAGACTCTTTGTATAGACATTTGCAGGTGAAGTGAGGAAATGGTTCAGAGGTTTTCTGGATACACGTATCGCTACCTTGGCTGACCTACAAAGACAATTTTTAAACCGCTAGGAAGTGAAAAAGAATCCTCTTCAAATTCTGGCCGAATATGAGAAAATCAAAAGAAACGCTGGTGAGTCGGTCCAAGACTATTGCATTAGATTCAATTCAGTTTATAATGAAATTCCAGATCATCTAAGGCCACCTGTGGGACTAGCCATGGTGAAGTTCCCAGATGGTTTTGATGCCAACATGGCTTATCAATTGAGAGAAAGAGAACCAGCCATAATGGAAGACATGCAGAAGATAGCAGTCAGCGTTGAAGCAAATCTGCTGACCAAGAGAGCTAGAGAAAAGGCAGAAAAGAAAGTCACCGTAAAGGAAGAATCTTCCTCGGTAAATCAGCTACTTCGAAAGGTGGAGCAGATGCTTGAAAGGGTGAAACTTGACAAACCAGAGCCACAAGTTAGGAATCCTATCTTTCGTGGTCAGCAACAACCAAAATATAAAATAAGATAAGGATATCAGCGAGCCCAAGAGCATACTACACAACAGCCAGTTCAAACACCTTTGCAGCAAAATTTTGTGCATGGACCAGAATCAGATGAGGATGGGAATGTAATAGGTGAATAAAACCACCTCTTTACTCCTGATGATTTGCCTATTTATCTCACTGAGGATGAGGAGTATGCAGAAAGTTCAGCTGTACACAAAGATGTAGATTTCATTCTAGCAAGTGACACCGTCTTGGAGGAAGAATCAGATGAGCACCAAAGAGGATATATGAATGCTTTGTCCACCCAACAGCAGTGATATTCACTTAGAAACAGAGATGTGTCGGTCAAACCAATTCAGAAAAGGAAGGATGTTGAAACATCAAAGAATGATTCATCAGTTGCACAAAGGAAAGGAAAGGAGGCGGTTGATCTGGAGAGTAGAAAATCACCATCAGCAGAACAATCACATCAGCAAGTTGCACCAAAAGAAAAGGAAAGGAAAGAAATCCCAGTTAAAGAGGTAGAAAATATTCCCGCTTTTAATTTAGAGAATGAGATTTCTAAATTAAAGGTATCCATCCCCTTGACTAAAATAATGAAAAACAACAGTTATAGAGGACAAGTATCTAAAATGTTGAATTTGGATCCAATGTCTGACATGGTGAATATCGAAGATGATCAACCTGAAATGATTTTTGGGCCAGCATCGAATGGTGAGTCTCCTGATAGTGATGTGCCACATTTTTATATCAGTTTAAGATTGCATGATTTTGTGTTACATAACGCCATGTTCGATTCCAAAGCTTCTCACAATCTCATGCCCAAGGCTATCACGGATAAGCTTGGTTTGGACATCACTCGGCAATACCATGATCTCTATTCGTTTGATTCTAGAAGAGTAAGATGTATAGGACTCATCAAAGACTTGGTTGTGAGTTTGGATCAGCTCACAATGAAGAATGTTTTGATGGATGTTGTTGTAGCAGATATTCCTCCCAGGTTTGGCATGCTTCTTTCCGGGTCTTGGGTAGCGAAATTGAAAGGGACACTACAGCTAGATTTCTCCTATGCAACGATTCCGGTGTTTAGACAAATGAGGAAATTGTATCGGGAACAAAAAATGAAATACATGATCACAAGCAAGGAGAAACCAATAAATCATCCAATTAATTATGTACATACAGATTTAGAGTCTTTTGTTTTGTATTCAGATAGTTTCAATGATATAGATAGTCAGTTAATAGAAGCAGATGATATTCCGGAAATAACAGAAAATTTCATAGGAGTTTTAAAGAAAGAAGAACAAGAACAGCAGAACACCATTGGGCAATCAGCTGAAATTAATGGACAACAAGTAAACAAGGCACAACAAACAGATTTTCAACACCTGCAAGAGGAGGAAGAAGGTTTGTGGACCATGGATTTTGATGGAGCAGTGGGAAATGATGGCGCTGGAATTGGAATTTGGGTACGCAGTCCTTTCTCCGCCCCGAACAAAGTCCCTAGTAACATGCAGGTATGCTCTTACAAGTTGGCTTTTGATTGTTCGAATAATGAAGCTGAGTATGAAGCTCTAATTGCTGGCCTAAAGATTCTAAGAAAGTTGAATGCTAAGAGGATTTCAGTATATGGTGACTCCAAATTGGTTATCAAGCAGGTCAGAGGCGAATATCAAGTAAAGCATCCTAGGATGTGGGCTTACCATAATGTAGTTCTAGACATCCTAAAATTATTTTCAGAATACACCTTGACATGTGTGCCTCTCTTACAAAATAGTATTGTTGATGCTCTTGCCAAGGCAGCAAGTAGTTTGAAGATCCTAATGAATTCCATCAATAAGTTTGAAATCGATGTCAAGCATCATCCAACTATTCCAGACAATCAGAGATACTGGAAAGTGTTCCAAGATGATGAGGAGATTGATGATTTTCTGCAAAACAAAGGCAAGTTCAAAGAGACCTCAATTGATGTAGAAAATGACGATGGTAAAGGTAATGGTACAAATGAGGTGCAGATCAATAAAATGGACGTGTTGCAGCTGAAGAATAACGTTATTCCTAAAGGCTTGATACCTCTAGAAGAACACTTTGATCAGGATGATGTAGCTCGCAAGCCAACATTGCAGCCAACAGAGAAGGGTGTGGAAGAGATCAACATCAGAACATCTGCTAATCATAAGTTGGTAAATTATCTAAAGCATTGTCACCAAAGATCAAGGACAAATATATCAGTTTGATGTCTTCATTTGCAGATGTGTTTGCTTGGGACTATTCTGACTTAAAAACATACGATACCAATATAATTCAGCATACTATACCCATCAAGCCCACTCAGAAACCATTCAGACAGAAGTTGAGGAGGCTAAATCCAAAGTTGCTACCATCTATTGAAAACGAGATAAACAAGTTGTACAAATCAAGGATCATTGTGCCCATCAGATTTTTAGATTGGATCTCTAACTTGGTGTTTGTACAGAAGAAGACATGTGAGATTCACTTATACATTGATTTTAGAAATCTAAATAAAGTTTCATTGAAAGACAACTATCTGGTGCCCAAAATGGACCATATACTTCAGCGAGTAGTGGGAGAATCTCGTGTGTCACTACTTGATGGTTATTCCGGATATAACCAAGTTTCTATCCATGAAGATGACCGAGACAAGATAGCATTCACCACTCCATGGGGAACCTTTCATTACGCCAAAATGCCTTTTAGATTGAAGAATGCAGGTGCCACATTTCAGCGGGCAATGGACTGGGCTTTTGCAAATGAGAAGGATGTCTTTTTGGTGGTGTACCTTGATGATTTGACAATGTTTTCCAAATCTGATGAAGAGCACATGTACCATCTTAAAACAGTCTTCCAAAAGTGCAAAAGATATGGCTTGTCACTGAATCCGTAGAAGAGCTTGTTTGCCATGGAGGAAGGCAAACTACTCAGGCACATTATCTCAAAAGATGGCATTCGTATTGACCCAGCACATGTGCAAGCAATTCAACAAATCGATCTGCCCCGGAATAAAAAAGAGATGTAATCATTCAATGGTAAAATTAACTTTCTATGCCGCTTTGTACCCAATCTTGTTGAACACCTAAGAGAGATGACAAACATGCTTAAGAAGGACAACCAAGTGAAATGGACGGAGGAGGCTATAAAATCTTTCACTTTGGTCAAATTGGCTCTTTCCTCAGCTCCAGTTCTAGTAAGCCTGGACTACACTCAGGATTTCATATTGTTTTCATTTGCTTTAGAGCATACTATGGCAGCGGTGTTATTGCAGAGAAGAGATGATCATGAAAGACCCATTGCATTATTCAGCAGAGCCATAAGAGATGCAGCCTTAAAGTACAACATCATTGAGGATCAAGCCCTTGCACTTATGAAGGCACTGAAAGATTTCTGGGTATATATTCTACATTCTCATATTTTGGCCTATGTTCCTAATGTTGTTGTCAAAGATGTTTTAGTGCAGACCAATCTAGAAAGAAGACAAGGCAAGTGGATTGCAGCCTTGCTGGAATATGATGTGGAAATAAAGCCCACAAAGTTGGTGAAAGGACAGGGATTGGCGAAGTTAATGGCTGAATCAAACTTGCACGCCTTGGACATAAATCGGATCGCTACTATGTCCGATGAGAATGAGGAAGAATTGTCAATTCAGGTATTTGAAATGTTTGCTCTTTCTCCATGGTATTCCGATATCATATATGTGCTTAAAAATTTGTCACCACTGCTTGGAATGACTAGAAACAAAGCGAGAACACTGAAGTTGAAGGCTGCCAAGTTTTGCATTCTAAATTCTGCACTATATTGAAAAGATTTCAGTGGCATTTTGTTAAATTGTTTGGTGGAAAAGGAAGCAAAGAAGGTCATGGAGGACTGCCACCAAGGAGACTGTGGTGGTCACCTTTTTTGGAAGTCAACAACAAATAAAATTATGAGAGCAGGGTACTATTGGCCAACATTGTTTGTTGATGTGTATAAGATGGTCAAGCGCTGTCATAAGTGTCCGATTTTCGAAGGAAAGCAGAAGTTACAACCTTTTCCACTCAAGCCCATTGAGGTGAGTGCCCCTTTCCAGCAATAGGGGTTGGATTTCATTGGTGAAATTCATCCTACTTCTTCTGGTCAACATAGATGGATCCTCACAGTGACAGATTATTTCACGAAATGGATCGAGGCAATTCCCACCAAACAAGCTACAGATGCGGTAATCATTTCATTCCTTGAAAATAACATCTTGTCTCACTTTGGTTGCCTGAATAAGCTAATCACTGATAACACAACAACTTTCAAATAAAAAAGGATGGTAGAATTTTGTCATAAATATCACATCATCTTGGGTCACTCAACTACCTACCATTCGCAAGGCAATGGATTGGCGAAGTCTTCGAACAAATCATTGGTCAACATTATCAAAAATTTGCTGGAAATAAACAAGAAGAGCTGGCATAAAAGGTTGGTCAATGCACTTTGGGCAGATCGGGTTAGTCAGAAGAAATCCATTGGTACGTCACCGTTTGAGCTTGTTTATGGAGTTGATACAGTATTTCCTACCTCTCTCGCTGCCCCGATAGTCAAACTTCTTCAGGAGGCCGGCAGTGAAGAAGATCCCATGCAGAGAAGGTTGAATCAAATGGTCCACTTGCAACAAACCAGAGAAGAAGTTTTCAAGAACACATCCAAATTGCAGGAGAAGATCAAGAAAATCTATGGCAGAAAGGAAAAGGTGGACATGTTTCAGGTGGATGTTGTGGTGCTGAAGTGGGATGCAAGGAATGAGGAGAAAGGCAAGCACAGTAAGTTCGAGAATCTTTGGAAAGTTCCTTTCAAGATTGCAGCATATCAGGGTCAGAATGCCTTTCTTCTGAAGGAAATGAATGAGGAAGATTGTCCAGGAGGGTCGATCAATGGTCAGCTGCTCAAGCGGTACCATTTCTGAGTTATTAATACTACTTCCTATGTCACTGTAAATACCATTTTATTTCATTTTAGTTAGAGTTTGTTAAGTTAGTCTTCGAGTCATTTCAATGTCAAATTTGAGTCAGTTTTTTGGTCATTTCAGTTTCATAAATAAGTCAGAGCCCTGTGTTATTTGTCAAAATAATGACTCCATAGTCCAATGGATGAAGGCACTCTCTAGCTCTTCCAGAGATTTGTTGTTCTTGGCACCTCCAAGGAGCTACCATCCCCCATTGGAGCCAATGTTAGAGTCGGTCTTGTCAGTCCTCCGTCAGAGATGAAAACTCTTTATGAATTTCATTTTTAGGTGTCCCGCTCCATTCACTCAGCTGCATTCCACTAGGGGCATGCCATAATCTAACGGAAAAGGTCATACTAGTCATTTCCCCTCATGTCTGGCTCATGCTGGCTCAGGTCTTTTGTCAATGATCACTAAAGTCCATGACATTCAAGGTCTAGTCCTTTAAAGGAAAAAAGTCATTTTAGATAGTTAAGTCTAGGGATTCATCAATTTGGTCTTCAATCATGTCCAGTAAACCATGTAGGACAGAGTGAGTCCCTTATACAGTTATGATTCAGAGAGTTTCATCGTCATGTGGATAGACTTCAACTCTTCTTCAAAACTCTGTTTTGAAGAAAAGTCAAACAGTGTCATTGGTGATAAAATTTTCAAAAAGGTCGTCAGTTGATTTCTTCAGATGCAGTCATGGTTTCTGTGGCCAAATGTCCTATCGTGCAATCCCTGCAAAGAGTGCTGAAAATTTCATCATTTGAGCTAAAAGTTCAAAGGGAAAGTGAAAATGAGTGTTGCTTTAAGTCAGTGAAAAAGTGTCAAAACATAACATTAGAAAAATGGGTTTTTGGAGAAGCAAAAAATTAACCCATCACTTCAAAGTCTTTATATAAAAGTTTCCACCAAAATCATAGGCATTGTGCAAATCAAGTGCATTGGGAGACATTGCAAAATGATTAGGAGTGCATCATGCGTGTTTGGATAGAGTTGAAGGCAGTTTCCAGGAGCGTGACGCATATACACAGCGACGCAGCGCACATAGAGGGCGTGGTGCACACGAAGCCAACCCTCAGTTCATTTTTTCAATGGGCACGACACACACCCAGGGCGTGGCGCACTGGGTTTTGCGCACGGCGCACACCCAAAAAGGGCCCAAATCGTGCCAAATCACTTCAAAATTTTTGTGAAGCCCATCAAATTGACAGGTAGGCTCTATAACATGACTTCTTCATCAAAGTTTATAAATGATATGGTGGTTTATGGCGATGTTTGAATGCAACAAAACGCATAAAATCAAACACAAGAAAACACCAAAAACCATGATGGCTAGGGTTGCAAAAGTGTGGTGTTAGTGCTAAGGTTCCATTTCACCCATCATTTTTCCCTCACCTACCATTTTTCCCTATCCTCCCTTTCTCATTTTTCCTATTATCCCTACCCTAAAATACTACCAAACCCTATCCCCTATCCCTCCACTCTTTTGTCAACATAACACCCCAAAACCCTACCCTATCAAATACCGAAACCCCCTATATATCCCTAAACAAACTTCTCCCCATAACCCCTATTCCTATCACATTATTCCCTTCCTAATACTCCCTTTTTCATTGTTCCCCTTGGTGACAGATATCACAAGAGCACCCAGCTTCACACCATCATCAAAGGGCAGCATAAGTACAGTACGCAGAATAGTCATGGCTTCATAGCATTCATCAAAGTATGAGATGGAGACACAAAGTGACTCATCCTTGGAAGAGCAGGCTCCCAGGAGACATCACAAGAGTGGAAAACATGTTAGGGATGAGCCCACTACCCTCACTGAATTACAAGCATGCCCTCTTGCCATGTCATGTTTCTAGCACCTAGCATGTTTTGAATTTTGTCAAAGGGTGGCTAATGTTAGAGTTCATCATGAGTTGGCCCATCTTTTTTTTCTTCACCTACGTGGAGGTCAGTCTATCTTGGTCGGGGTCACCTTCACATTGACACCCGAAACTATCCCAGTGGCAACAGGCATACCAAATGTTGGAGGACAGTGGCATAAGAAGAAGAAGGTGGATAGGCAACACTATGAGCCTTACATTAAGGCCAGATTCTTGAGTCAGCTCACAAGAGGCTTCCCATTCAGATACTTAAAAGATGAGTATGCTCCACTCATGAAATTGATCATGAAGTACTTCAGCTGTGAGGGGACGTTCTCTCGACTATATGCCTATCACATCAGGTTTCTCATGCACTTTACCAGGGTGAGGATGATGAACCTCCCATTTTTCATATGTAGGAACATAGAGAGGATGAACACCTTCATGCAGCATAAGACCCCTCTGCAGTAGCTTAACAGCGTGTATCACTTTGCTCTTATCCGGATTTTGGTGGATCATCAGTTGGGATTGCAGGGCATTGCTTGGGAGGACTTCCTCTACCGTGACCTCTTCAACACTTCACAGGTACTATCAGAGCTAGAGCATGAAATAGGTGGTCCTTCTCATCAGTATGAGCACCATGAGACCACGACTATGCCAATATTCGTGACATATCAGAGAGGCAGTAGGCACCTGTTTGCATCAACAAAGCGAGTGTTATCTCCATCCAGGGTGGAAGGGGCCTCGCTTCCGACATCGACTACACAGGTACAGGACAAGGGCAAGAAGCCCATGCATGATGAGGGGCCATCAGGTGAACAGGAGGCCAACTTCATCCTCATTCAAGATGATGATGCAGAGGTGGAGAATGCCAAACTCAGGATGACTATTCAGGAGCAGAACACGGAGATCCAAGACTTGTCACTCAATGTGGAGAGGGCCAAATGGATCATCAGGTATCTCGAGTAGAGGAACAAGCAGCTTGAGGACCAGCATGAGATCATGGAGCTTCAAAACATCCGTGAGAATCGATAAGCTGCCCGTAAAGGAGGATCGAGCTCACTACCTTGGAGCAAGAAATCAACAATGACCGTGAGTCTTGGCTTGAGCGGATCAACATCCACCTGGAGAGACTGCTGGAGAAGGCAAATAGAGACAAAACCATACTAAGGAGGATGTTTTATCATTACAAGGCACGAAACATGAGTGCAAAGGCCCAGATAAGGAGCTTGAAGGCAAAATTGAGCAAAGCAACAAAAGAGGCAAAAGAGGCAAAAGAGCAAGATCGGCTTTGAATCCTTGCTGAAGCTTCTGTGGCCTAGCATAGTGCCTCATAGAGAACCTCCAGCCCAAATCTCAAGAAATTTGGGGCAATTTTGGTCACAAACACAGGTTTTTTCTCCCTGTGTCGCGCCACTGGTGCGAAGCGTAGGATTGGAAGGTACAAATGGGAAATGGCTTGCATTTGTGGATTTAACATGCAAAATCATGACTGTTGGTGCTTGGGAAAGAAATTTGGGCATGTTTTGAGTCTCCAGGAGGTCAAAAACACCCAAAAAATGGCCTCTTTGCCCCTATTTTGACACACAGGAAGAAGTCTTGGGAGAATGAAGATTTGGAGGGGAAAATTAGCACCAAATTCAAAAATTCTACTTGGGTTGAAAATTAGATAGGACAGGCTTTCCAACAAGCACACTTGGCCACATTTTGGACTCCTGTAAGTGCCTCAAAACAGGCTCCAAATTGACACAACGCATATAGGAAAAAAGGCCCAATTTACCTCTGTTTCACGAAATTTCAATTCGCGACTTCTCCAAAGTGGAACCACTCATCTACACTTCACTTTTTCGGCACATAAGGTAGAATTTAAAGTATTTTCATTCCAGATTAGCTTCTATCCAAGTGGCAAAGGAAGGAAAACAGTCACCCCAAGCCATTTGTCATGTTTGTAACGCTGCACCTGTAGCTAATGGTTGGCTTTCCACCTCCATTTTGTGATGATTCGAGTAACTCCCCAACCCTTGGGCATTCTATCTCTTCATGGCACATTCTATATATTGTATGCAAACTATTTGCAAAGGGTTGGTTGGCTTGTAACTTCTGGGAGACTGTGGGAAAGAAACTCTGTTTCTTCATTGTATATTTTTACAGAGGATTAATGAAAGGCAACAGCTCTGTTTCATGAGATTCATGTGGTTGTGAGTGTAGCAAATGTGTCTCTTATATTTCATATGTACTTCGTTATGTTTCATAGTTCATTTCATATTCATTTCCAGTGAAATTTTCTAAGTTAGATAAGGTAGAATTCAATTTTATTGCTCTGCTTGTGGGAAAATTTCATGTTCAATGTTCTTTCTTCTGTTGAAAAGGGTTCATGTACTAATTCCCTTTTCACTCTCCTAAGCAATCTCTCCATTCCGCGTGGTTTCAAACTAAATTGCTGGACTCCGCCTGTCTTGCCTCATGAAGTAATTTGTGCCTTTGTATTAAATTCTCTATTCATTATGGTCCATTGGTCCCATACCATCCTAGAAACACAGTCATTCATAAAAATGCCTTCTTGCATCCATATTCACTTACTAGCCTAAGATAAATATTTCACTGTAAGTCATCTCAGATTGTTTCGTTTATCTATTCATTGAACGTGACTCGGAGAGAGCCCTCTCCTGTTCTGGTAAGGCTAGCTACCAGAATGAGCGTGGTTTGTGGTTACCCTGAATTTTGCCTTCTTTTAGCCTAAGGCGAATTTAGGTGCTAACAGTATGGGGGGGAAATTCTATTCGAAGCATGACCACACTATTGCAACTAATAGAAGAGGCTCGACCAACTCGTGAACATGAACAATTCTTCAGACATGATGTGCTTGCCTGGATTCCACATTTTGCATCACTTTCAACACCAACTCTACCTACGTCAGCTTCAACAAATGCCAGTACATATATGTCATTCCACATTTTTCTTTTTGGAGGTAAAATTTGAGGTAAAGTAGCATAATTTTCTGATTTATTACGAATTTAGGAGAATTTCATGAAAATCCATTTTTAGCATTATTTATCATCCTTCATTCCACATCTTTACCACTTCCCATTTTTCAGCAGCATATTATCTTTCAGTTTGGGGGAGTGTTGCCTTCATTCATTTCTTTCTTATGACCATGTCATTAATATTCTTTATCATCCATTGCTATTCTTATTCATTCTCAACACCTCCCTTATTCCATGTTATTTTACACCAAGCATAGAATTCAATAGATGGTATCAACCACCTCAATGTTTTCTAGCATTGCATGAGGGCATGCTAATTCTTCAGAAAAGGGGAGGAATTGCTACAAGTGATGGATTTTTTTCTACTTTCTTTTTCATTTAAGGCATATAATTTCATTTTTATACAGTGCACAAATTGATTTCCATATATTTTTAAAACTATGAACTCAATTCTTGTGATTTCTGGAAAACACAGATATATCATTAAAATACACAAACCCAGAAAATTTCAAGTTAAATTAGTTCATAATATTTCGGAAATCATGCACTCTCACCTACAGTAAATTTGTTTATATCTCATGATCCATGCATCAAAATGATCTGATTTTTGGATCATCGAAGCATTAATATATTATAAATCTACTTGCAAAATTTCAACAAAATTTGGTTTGTAGTTTTTGAGAAAATGGTTAATGAAGTTTGCTATTACTTATATCATATTTTGCTGCAACTTCATATACACATAAGTTGGATGTCAATGAAAAAATTGTTATGCCTTCATCGACATTGCTAGAATTGAATATTCATTATTTGAGGAAGAATTATTTTGTTCCATCCATTTCATGAGTTGATATGAATAAATTTTTTATTGCTTGGTTAACACATGGGTTTTGTCTTTGGGTTGCATGAGGACACGCAATCTATTCAGCCTTTTGTTGCATGAGGACATGCAATATATTCAGTTTGGGGGTGCGTTGGGCCATTAATATGTCATTATTATTATCACTTATGAATGCCTATTCCACCCATTTCTACTTTTCTTTATCTCGTCCTTTATTATGGCTTATCATATAATTCCGTCTTCTAATGATTTAAGCTCTTATGGACAAATATTATTTCTTCTCCTTTATTTTTAATAAATTAATTATTATGCATGATTTTATCAATGATGGTTTATTAATAAATTGGTTGTAACATCACTCACCATTTTAGCCTTCAAAGATATTTTCTAGGTTGAAGATTTGATCATTAAATGTGCCAACTGAGAAATTCGCTAGAATAAGAAGTGACAATTTTGTATTGAATGGATCGAGCAAATGAAGAAGAATCTAGAAAATATGAAACATGGGTTTTGTCCAGAACGAACCAAATTAGTTTTGCAATGAACAGTTTTCCCAAATTTGGCCGGTAATAAGAGGAACAGAAGGTTCTCTAAAGACATTTTTCTCATATTTGTTTTGTGGCCGTTTTCCAAATTATCTCAGCTACAATGCCGAATTTGATCTGTTCCTGTTGAATGATTGATGGAAGGGTATCTCAAATATGATTTTTCTTATCAATTTGTTGAGAACAATCTAATTTTGTAATGAGAATCATTTTGTAATCATCATGGTTGTAACTTCTCTTTTCTCTCTGTGTATTTAAATCAGAACAAAGATTAGAGAAGGGGATTTAGAATTGATGATTGATTATTCATGATGGAATAGATTATGAGAGATTAAGTCAGGAATTATTAGAGATAGGATAGGATAGGATAGGAGGAAAGGGGGATGGTTGCATTACCATTGTAATTCTCAAGGCTTTTGCTGTTGTAATGATTTCACCGTTTGATGATTAATAAGTAAAAGGGTTGTTGTTCATTCATCTCATCTAAAGTAGCCCAGCAACATTCGCTGGCGGCTAAGGGCCCAGCCTCTGGTGGATTAAGCTGCTGCTCTATATTATATCTTTACACTTCCAGTCATGTGATGGTTTGATTTAATTATTATTTCTTTGAATCACATTGCTTTACAGCTTCATGTCTTTACAACGTGTTGTTCTAATATTTTATGAAATTGTTTTATTACATAAGTTGTGATTGAATTGCGTGGTCATTCCTTTCCATCATAACATAGATTATTATCCTTTTAAACTTATATTGTTATGTTGTTCATTTCAAATATAAAGTTGCGTTGTTCATATTCAGACTTTGATGTTCACTACATATCGCGGTCCATTTCTATTGAAATGGCTTTGTTGTTCATTCCTACTAAATAAGCTTTGTTGTTCATTTCTTTCCTGCAAGTATTTGGTTTTTCTTTTAAGTATTATTGCAGTGAGCGTGTTTATTCCATTTTTGTTAGTAGCATTATTGATTTATCATTTCCATTTAATTGCTTTAGTGTGGAGTGTAAGATCAACAACTGTAAAGGACATTGGCTATCACTACCTAAGTTCTCAGATTGTGGATCATGTTTATTTTTTATTTCATTTATATTAGTTGAAAGAATAAAGAGTTATTGCTACTGCATCATTGACTGGTAAATTGTTGTAGTTTTCTGAGTGAATGATTTAAATTTTAGAGTGTTAAGTTTCTTTTATTTGTAAGTAGATTTTATTTCAAGCATTCATTTACTTTTGCATTTAAAGCACTATATTGCATAACATTACTCTTGAGTAAATAGATGCCTCAGACTGAGTACACTCTTGAAATAAAAAATCATCCCTGGGTTGACAATTAATGTGAAGATAATTAAGAGTTAAAAAAACACCTTTTTATCACTCAACAGTCACATAATGTCCCATCTCAATTGAAGTATGATATGAATTTGATTTTCACCTGCAACCCCAAACTTAAAACTTCAAATTCTCTTCTTCATATACTGTTCACAGCTTCGATAAACTCAAATTCGATAAACTTGGCTATGATACCATGTAGAAATTCTGAAAATTCTCTACAAATCTACCTCTAAGACCATGTAGAAAATCTAATTGTAGATTAACCCGATAATGCAATCTAACTAAAGAAAAATATTATAATCTACTTCTACTATCAATTTGCGGAAGCTTAAAGATCAAGTTGAACACATATAACCATAAGAAAAAGAATCAATACACATGAAACACAGAAAATACTCAGGGGAAAGCCTCAGCTAAAAAACCCCACTATCTATATTATCATACAAGGTGGAAATACATAGGAATCATGCAAAGCCTTAGCTCTCACAACTAGCCAACTCTCAGTACAATCCTCCTGGATGCTCACAGGCAATCAAAGTTTCTCACAAGCCTTCTTCTCTGCCCTCCAAGCTCCTATTTCCTTGCACTCTCCTGGGTGATACTCCTATTACCAAGTGGAAAACTCTCAACCAAGTGGAACACTGATCTCACACCCTATTAGAACTGCGCAATTCTCAAGGAACATTGCCTTGACTACATGCACAAGTTTCCTTTATAGTAAAACACATGCAACTGATAGTACACTATCCTTGTATTTAATCTCAACTCGGTCTTTCTCGGAATAGACATGCATGTGTTTCTGATGAGGGAATCTTTAGTTATCTGGAGTACACTGGTTGAGTGCATGTATGCATCAATTGACTAATAACTCACAATTAGTTTCTCAAACAGTTTGGAACTAATTTAATTGGACTTAACTTAGTAAACTGAGCTAACTAATTGCAACTCAAATATAACTCAATCTTATCTGCTTAAGAGATACTCCTTAATTTAAGGGATAACTGTTGCATGAATTCAAAAAGACTTCTGACTTGAATTTATTCAACTAATTAATCCTAAATGAATTAATTAATTATTTCCAAGCAGCTGGTGAGACTAAATTCGATATTAATTCACAATTTTAATTCAAGGACAAATTAAAATTGGAATATATGGATCTACTTTTATCATTTCTTGTTGCTATTTTCAACAAGACATTCTCTTAAAATATGTTTTTTTCTACATTTTGGACAAAAAATAGACAATGACTCTTGTTCCTCTACAAGTTTTTGCTGAAACTTCAAAGAGTCTATTTGTTTACTAACATTATTCATTATTTTAATTTTCATATTGTCCATTTTTTTTTCTCATCCAATAATCATAGCATCAGTAGATTCGGTTTTCTTATTTCTATTCCGAGTTCCTTTACCAGATCTATATTGGTTCCTCGAGAATTTCCTGCACAAGTCATAGATTTGATCAAAAGATTTCTAAGAAATATCCCCTTGTCCTAATAGATTTAGATTATTCCTAGCATCATCAGTAAGCCCACGTAAGAACAAGGTTCTAATGGTAGTTAGATCAAATTTATGCTTTTACCTTTGGAGGATGTACAAGAATCTCTCCAAAGTATTTCTCTAAAGTCTCATCGTCATTTTGCATAATAGTAAAATTTCATCTTGAATATCTCTAATTTTATAATATTCCTGATATTTTGACAAGAAATCTCTCTTCATTTGTTCCCAAGAAGTTTTTTATATACCTATGGGGGATAATATGGGGTACCAAGGGAGGTACCCAAGGTAATAATGTAATAATGGGATGGGCCATAGTAATAAATAAGGTGGTTAACCCATGTCATGTAAGGGACCACAAGGAGTTAATAATAATGTAAGGGGCCCATGGTATTAGTTGATGGTATGAGGAAACCATGGTAATGATGCATGGTATTGTATGTATGAGGCCTATATAGAGGCTAGAGACTCCACATGGAGAGATATGAAGAGAAGTATTCTTGTATGAACAGGCATATGGCTTATGGAGTGTTCTCCTTCCTTAAGGAGTGAATGTATGGTGTTGCCCTACCTTAAGGGTTTGATATCAATAAAGTGAATCATTTCTATCTTATTTCTTGGGTTTATTTCTATTATCTTATATTTATGGGTTAGATGTACAACAAGTGGTATCAGAGCTACAACAAGTGGTATCAGAGCTACAACAAGGGTTTTATCAATAAAGATTCATTTCTATCTATTCAAATCTTGTTATTCTTGGGTTTATTTATATTTTCATATCAGATCTATAATATTCTTGGGTTATATTTATAACAAGTGGTATCAGAGCACTTTCTTGGGCACAAAAGTGGATAATTCTTTTTTACTTTTGCAGGATTTCAGGGGCGGCGAGTTTGCAAATCAGATCTGTATATTTCGGTGAAAGATCTGCAAAATATAATTTTATATCTGGATTCTATGTGAAAAATTAACCGATTTCAAAAAAAAATCGGTTGAAACGGAGTCCGGATGAAGGAGATATCGCTGATTTAAAAATCAGTGGGGTTGCAGATAATTTTTTAGGGCAGCGAGTTTGCGGCACAGATCTGGATGTCCTGGTGCAAGATATGCAAAATCTAATTGTAGATCTGGATTCTTTGTGGAAAAATACCCAAATTCAAAAAAAAAATCAGTTGAATCGGAGTTCGGATGAGGGAGACATCGTTGATTTAAAATCAACTCGTTTTTAAGAAATTTTGGGTGACAGCGGGAGAGTAGCAGCGCAGATCTGAAATTCCAGTGCCTGGATCAGGATTTCTATCACATGGGCAGATGCAGAATGGTTGTTCCATTTCCAAAAACAAGTTATAATAGAGATTCTAAGCAATATTGACGAAACTGTGACATTTTCAAATTTTCG
Source organism: Pinus taeda (assembly GCA_000404065.3). Classification (NCBI taxonomy): domain Eukaryota; kingdom Viridiplantae; phylum Streptophyta; class Pinopsida; order Pinales; family Pinaceae; genus Pinus; species Pinus taeda. Next base: position 181,049 of record APFE030080570.1, read on the forward strand.
CCAAAATTTTGTGATGGCGGCCCTAGATCAGAATTTGAGGGACTTGTATATATTTGATGGCTCTCATCCAGTTAAATGGCTAGCACAAATGGAGAAATATTTCAAATTGGAATACATCTATGATTATGAGAGATAGTTGAGCAGGGGAAAAATGTATTTGGACCTTGAAAGATGCAAATGGTGGCATGAGCATCAACGTTCCAATGGAAGGTTTTTGACTTGGGATGCCTTCAAAAAAGCTCTTATAGAGCGCTTTGACCGTAAATCTAATCTTGTGGATAAGCTCACACAAACAGACACACAGCCTAGGAAAGCTTTTATTTTTACAGGAAAGAAGGAAACCAATGAACCAAAAGGGTTATTTTTTGCTGGTATCTTTGTATTGCAGGTTCATGGATTGATTCAGAAGGAGAAAATCATTGTCTCTATCAATCCGAGTTGCAAGCAAAATCTCATAAATGTCAACTTGGCAAAAAAATTGCAAGTCCCAACATTGAAAATACACAAGTGGATGATGAGGATGTTCAAGTGTACAAGGATTTGAATATTTCTATGGATAAATATGTGTTGCATGGTGATTTTTATGCTTCAGAGATGGATAATATGGATGTTGTTTTGGGATATCCTTGGATGGAATCCATGGGTACTATCATTATTAATGTACAAAAGAAATTCCTGAAGCTATGGTATAAAAAGAAGAAAATTACATTACAGGATATTTCCATCCATAAACAGGTAGAGCACATGGAGGCTCAAGCAGAAGATGTTCAAGGGACTGACATATCAGATGATGAGCCTTTGATGATCAACAATCAAACACAAATAGAGGCTGCAGAAGGAAAGGTTACAGGTGATGATACATCAGAGGAGGGCTCAGTGGTTGAAGTCATATTGAAAAAGAAGACACCACAAAAAGCACCACAGCAGGGTGAAGTCAAGCAAAAGCCATCGTGGATTAAAACTTCAACATATCATCACCCACATCACCCCGCAAGACAACCATCAAGATGGAAACCAAGTAGTCACATGAAGGATACAAAGGAGAGACGATCCACCTACTACACATCAAGACAGAAGCGCTGCCACGATCAACTTCCATCTCAAGCGAGCGAGGCACCAGCGAGATCGAGGGTTCACCTTTCTCTTGGATGGCTAGATGCACGTGCATGGTATCAGTGGACTACTCTTTTGAGTAGATCTTATTATTTGTGTTCTTCCCATGTTTCGGGGACAAAACATGCTTAGGGGGTGGAATGTTATATACCTAGGGGGGATAATATGGGGTACCAAGGGAGGTACCCAAAGTAATAATGTAATAATGGGATGGGCCATAGTAATAAATAAGGTGGTTAACCCATGTCATGTAAGGGACCAAAAGTAGTTAATAATAATGTAATGGGCCCATGGTATTAGTTGATGGTATGAGTAAACCATGGTAATGAGGAGAGATATGAAAAGAAGTATTCTTGTATGAACAGGCATATGGCTTGTGGAGTATTCTCCTTCCTTAAGGAGTGATTGTATGGTGTTGCCTTACCTTAAGGGTTTGATAATAAAGAAGCATTACTATCTATTTCTATCTTGTTATTCTTGGGTTATTTCCATTATCATATATTTCTGGTTTAGATCTACAACAAGTGGTATCAGAGCTACAACATCATTGATGATTTTGTATTGCTTTTCCTTTAATCCTAAATCCCTTTTTTCTTTTATAACTGAGTTGCATATGGGCATATCCATTTTTCAAATAAAATATGATATCGACATATTGAGATTCAATATTATTGAGGCTTACCTCAGATATTTTTATATAATCACCTAAATCTTCTGGTGCTGGTAAGTTCGATGCTCCAGCTAACATTATGTAGAAATCTTAACCTCTAACAATTTTAGTTGGCCTAATTTCAATGTCATATTCTTGCATTGTTGTCACTCAATTTGATTTTTTCTCTCCTAATTCTCTTTGCACTAGTAAAATTCTCACATATGAGAATGGAACTATTACTTTAGTGTGTGTTTTAAGAATAAAAGGTATGAAATGTTTTATTTATTTGAAAATAGCAAAAGCCTTATTTTCAACATATGAATAATTTAATTTAGCGCCTTGCAAATTGGAGCTAAAGAAAGAGATTGGTCCTCCAATTTTATCATCATTGACTTGTGTCAAAATATTTGCATATGATGTTTCGGAGGCAAAAGTATATAAAATAAAATGATTAGAAAAATTTGGAGTTGCTAAAGAGGGTGAATTTATAATTGCCTATTTGATAAGATTAAAAGCTTCTTGCTCAGTATGTCCCCATTTAAAAACATAATTTTTCTTGATCATGGATTTCAAGGGTAAAACTATTAGGTCCCTATACTACTAGTGTAACCCCTTATTGTTATTAGCGCAACCCCCTTATTATATGTTGTTCCCATGTAGTCCCATATTGTTATTATTGTGCCCCATAGAAGCCCATTATTGTTGTTATTGTGCCCTTACATTATTATTGTTTTGTCAGCTCTAATTATATTATGACCCCTTAGACTCCTATATAGAAAGGAGGTCTTGTCATTTGTATCATCCAAGACTTTTTCATTTATGTAATGTAAATGAGGTTTCCCCCTCAAAGAGGCTTGTTTCTAAGGCATTTATCTCTCTTTTCTATCTTTTTGTGAGCTGGTTTCATAACATTTGGTATCAGAGCTTTGGATTCTAGAGTTTTGCTACTCCAAATAGGTCATCATGGAATTTTTGCTATAACTGTTTCGCTATGAAGTTTCAGAAGCTAAAACAAAAACCCATTTGATAATAAATTGGTCTGAACCTCGGGTCCGAATTTCAAATCTTTTTGCACTATATTTTCATAGATATGATCTGAGGAAGCTAGGGTTTTTGCAAGCTCTAGAATTTCATCTCAAACAGGTCATCATGGAATTTCCGCTATAAAGCTTTTTTGACAAAAGTTCAGACTCTAAAATTAAAGCCCATTTGATCAAAAATCGTGGTGACACTCGGGCCGAAATTTAAGATTTTTATTCGCTATATTTTCGGAGATATGGTCCCAGACATTTAGAATTTCTGCAAGCCCCCGAAATACATCCAAAACAAGTGACCTTGGAAAAATCGTCATAACTCTCTCTCTGAGCATATGATTCCAATTTCATAAAAATTGATAGAAATCAGTCCAACTGTAGTTTGTTGGGTATCATTTTTAGAACCTAAGGTCAAAATAGTGACACGTGACACTTTGTACAAGTTAGCTCTACTGAACAAGTCTATAATCTGGTCATCGTGGGAGATTTGACATAAATCTTCCTTGGAGAATCAAATCTTGATAAGACTTAAGGGGTTAGAAAGAGGACTCAGATGGCTATCGTAGATAGAAATTTCAAACCTTAGAGATCCGCAATTTCAGAGATACAACATATTTAAGATCGAGGTCCTAAAAGCACAAAAAGAATGAATCGAATCAAGAAAATAGAAACACCTAGTAATCAAAATTGGATGGATGAATTGAAGAATGCAATCGAAGCTAAGATAAATAGCTTTATCCATTCCATGGAAGCTGATATCGATGATATGAAAGAATATTGAAAGAAAGGCATGGAATATTTGAAAAAAGACATGGAAGGTTTGAAGGAAGGTGGGAAAAAGCTGCTACAAGAAAGGCCTCCTAATGGCGAAAATGTAGTAGAGGAAACTCATGATGAGAACAAAAGTAATGTTAATCATGATTTCATAGAATCTAACGTTGGATTGAAGACCCAACATATTCCAAAGGTAGATATGAGGAAATTTGATGGCAAGGATCCCGTAACATGGATACTACAAATGGAGAAATATTTTGATCTACATGAGGTGCCACTGTTACAAAAGGTATGTATTGCATCTTTATATTTAGAACCGAATCAATTTTTATGGTATGAAGGGCTTTGTTCTCATAAACCACTTGTCACGTGGTCAATTTTCACGGAGGAAATGATAGCACATAATGAGGATATAAAGAGAAACATCTTCTTTAGCCAAATGATAAATATCAAACAAAAGGGTTCAATGGTAGAGCACATTCAGGGGTTCCAAAAATTGAATATAAGGGTAAATGATATTCCATAGAAGCATAGGATTGAAGTCTTCATAGGGACTTTAAATGATAACATCCAACATGAGGTTCACCTTTGGGAAGCTGATTCATAGAGAAGGCATACAGGTTGGCAAGAAAAATTGAAAGCAAAATTATGGCAACAAGGAAGCCTACCACTCATAACTATAAAAATGGAATTGTTGTTTCTCCTATCCATTCACCACCTACAAGGTTGACGCCAAAAAAATTGGAAAAAAAAGAGAAAAAGGGCTTTGTTACAATTGCTATGGAAAATACACTAAAGGTCATAAGCGTGGTGAGAAGAAATTAATTTACATAGATGGGGAAGATGAGCAATAAAAGGAACAAGAAACATCAAAATAAGAGGATATACACTAGGAACCAATCCCAAATAAAGATGAAATGAATCTAACCATATCTTGTAATGCATTGACATGAATTACCACTCCTCAAACTCTCAAGATAGAAGGGCATATCAAGAAGAAAAAGGTAATAGTGTTGATTGATTCGGGTAGTACCCAAAATTTTATTTCTTGTAAGATACCAAGGAATTGAATTGCTTCTATATCCAACACCAGAGTCCAATGATGGTTGCAATGGAGGATCGAAAATTGCTTTAGAAAGTGCCATAATATTCAAGTTTCCATGGAGAGATATGATTGATAGCCCAATGCTTTCCATTCCAATGGGTGGTGTTGATGTTGTATTAGGAGTCCAATGGCTACAATCCTTGGGTACAATAGCTTTTAATTTTCAAGAATGTTTCATGAAATTTTCTTCCAAAGGAAAGGAAGTTGAATTAAGGGGTATCATAGGGAAACAGGGAAAGATAATCAGATTTAATGGAATGACAAATCTTTTAAAGAAATAACAACGAGGCGTAATTGCACAATTATGTTCGCTAGAGGTTCCCACTTCGAAATCATCTATTTCTTCAAATCTCCAAAAAGTCTTAGACAATCATTCCAAGACATTTGAGACTCCCAAAGGCCTCCCACCTATTCGTAATCATGATCATGTTATTCATTTGATTCCAGGAAGTGTTCCTCCAAACGTTAGCCCTTATAGATATCCATATTCCCAAAGGAGTGAAATTGAATGTATGGTTGCAAAAATGCTAGAGGTTGGTATAATTATTGAACCAAATTCAATAAACAAAGCAAGGGATGAATGGAAGAATGACAAAGCAAGGTGGGAACTCATTCCAAAGTTACAGAAGATCCTAGTTCAAACAACATTTCCAGAACTTGGAAAGGAAGGAAAAATCATATTGGAACCTGAAGTAGTCATAAAACTGAGAAATTGACAACTACAAAATTGATCAATTTCAGTATATCTCATCAAGTCAAAGAACTTACCCGCTGAAGATTCCACATGGAAGGTTGATAATTTTTTACAGAAGCATCCAAAACTACTCAAGCATTGAGGACAACACTTTTTGAAGGAGAGGGGCATGTTAAGTCCCTATACTACTAGTGTAACCCCTTATTTTTATTAGTGCAACCCCTTTATTATATATTTGTGCCCATGTAGTCCCCATATTGTTATTATTGTGCCCTTACATTATTATTGTTATGTCAACTCTAAATATATTATGACCCCTTAGACTCCTATATATAGAAAGGAGGTCTTGTCATTTTATCATCCAAGAATTGTTCATTTGTGTAATGTAAAGGAGGTTTCCCCCTTGAAGAGGCTTGTTTCTAAGGCGTTTATCTCTATTTTCTATCTTTTTGTGAGCTAGTTTCATAACAAAAACAATTCGTGCAAATTAAATTTATCTAACCTAGGAAGGATTACATGGATTTTTTGTTGTGAGGCAAAGAGATTTCAAAAATTTCTTTTATCCTATTAGGATCTATGTGAATGTCATCTTTAGATACAATAAATCCAAGAATTTTACCTTCACATAAAGCAAAGAAAGATTTCTTTGGGTTTAGATAAATTTTGTACCTTTTACAACATTCAAAGATCTGTCTTAAGTCCTTTAAATGATTACTGTGCTTCTTTAAATATACAGTTATATCATCTAAATAAATTACCATTGTTTTATTCACCAAACCTTTGAAATCTATATCCATGCCTCTCTAAAATGTTGTGTCAGCATTGATTAATCCAAATGGCATCTTTTGATAAGTGTATTTTCCCAATTTGGTTCTCTATGTGGTCTTTAGTCGATCATCTGGATGTACGACAACTTGATTGTTGCCTGAAAATCCATCCAGAAAAGACATTAACTCTGAGCCTACAATTGATTGCAGTATATGTTCCATAGGAGGCAGTGGAAATTTGTGCTTCTGACAAGCTTTGTTGAGATTGCGAAAGTCTATCCAAATTCGAATATCACCATTACTTTTTCTGACTGGAACTAGGTTAGAAACCCACCTTGAATGTATGACAAGAAAAATTATTTTGGCTTTAAGAAGTTTATTTAATTTAGATTTGATTTGATTTTCCAAATTTGGATTAATCTTTCTCAACTTATGTTGTACAGGATTTTCATCGGATATCATAGGAATGGTATGTTGTATAATAGAAGTATCATGTTTTTTAAGATCATCATAATTCCAAGCAAAAACATTTTTATATCTTCTCAACAAATGAATGAAGGCTAATCTTTCGTCGGGTGCAAAAACAAGACCTAGATTAATATTTTGTGGTTTAAGATCAATTCCAAGATTTACTAATTTAAACCTCAATGTTGAACTTTGAAGTTTTGAGTTAGCTAGTGTTGGGCCCTGAACTTGCATCTTTCCTACAAATTTTCCTAAATTCTTTCCATTCACTTGGACCTCCTAAGCTATCAACATCATTGCATATTAGTCATAAGAGATCATTTAAAGTGGTTTTTTAACTATGTCCTTGTGTTGTTATTTGAATTAGATTTTTTCTTTGGAGCTGTGGAATGCAACCACTTTCCGCAGCTGGTTCAACTTTCTGCAGCCGTTTTTGTTAAACTACAAGTTGCAGGTGTCACCAGGCAAGGCAAGCCACATGGGTAAGTTGGAAATGACCAGGACATGGATCAAATCCTATTGGTCTAGCCAGATTCATCAGGAAAATACTTGGTCAATGGTGGTCAAACAGGAGAGTCCTACGGCAATAGGACTCCATTTTCAAACACATGAAGATTTTCGTGGCTGTTTCTAGATCTTTGGAGGCACGCTGACACATGTAGGCTGACCATGATGTGGATCCAACAGAAGCTTTCAATAGATTGCATAATCTCGATGACCATGATGCTAAATCCATGGACATTGTTTTTCACGTGTCCTCTGTTCACGTAGTTTTATAGGAAAACAGTTATGTAACCTTTGTTATAAATAACGCGTTTCTATACACATAGTAGTTAGTCTTTTTGAATGTAATTTTGTTGTTAATAACTCACTGTGTTGTGACACTAGATTTATTGTTGTAACTATGTTTTGAGATATATAAGAAGACTTTGTTCTACATGCTTGCGTGAACGTAATTTTGGATTGATAGCCTGTTGGCCAAGGTTGTGCAAAGGGCCCCTGCACACTGAGGTTTCGTTTCCATTGTTGTTGTATAGTCTTTATGTATCATTTCTTTATTTTCACTGCACATGTTTTATAGTTATTCACTTGTGTATATATTTCTAACATTTCACTTATTTCCATGACTTTACAAGCTTTTATAACGTTGATTAGTGTGTGCATGTTTCAGGATAGAGTAGGCAGCCCGGGCATCTATATATAATTTTCATAATAACTATGGATATGGAATTGATCCTCTACTGACTTTGCTTTTCTTATTTTCTTTTAATTCCAGTTCTGTTTTGCTGATTTCAGTCTTGTTCATTTGCTTTATTAAGTTAGTTTAGAAATCAACTTGCTCATTTCATTGATGGTTACCTCCGAAAGCCATAGCTAGACTAACTGGCGAGGGATCAAAATATGAATGTTGTGATTTGATTTTAGTTTACTTTTTGCAATTAGTTATTGGATTGCTCATTTCGAATTGAACGGTTTACCTTCGAAGCCATAGCTAGACTAACTGGCGAGGGATTGAAATATGAATGTTGTGATTTGATTTTAGTTTACTTTTTTGCAATTAGATATTGGATTGCTCATGTCATTGACGATTATCTCCGAAAGGAATAGCTAGACTAATTGGAGAGAAATCAGACTATGAATGATGTAATTTGATTTTAGTTTTACTTTCTTTGCAATCCTTGATTTCCTTGAGTGCAGTAGCTTAAATCATTTTTCTGTATTTAGACAGCAGTAGAGATGATAGTTTCATAATCAGTAGTTCATTAATTACTTGTTTTAAATAGCAGCATATTTTCATTCTTGATTCAAGTATTATTTTTCACTAGTATGTTCTAAGACCTTCTAAAATGTTAAGTTTTGGGAACCCTTAGACAGGACACAATTGCCTTAAAACCTATAACCATACTTTCCTTCTAGAAACTTAGGAATAGGAATTCTATAAACAAAGATAAAAACCCCCAAAAACAACATAAAAATCAAAAACAACAAAAGTAAGAAATAGGTTATCTTGCACATATAGTGCACCACACTTCGTCAGCGTACGAATCCCGGATTGATAATTAATGTAACAATTTAGGACACACTAAATTGACCAAACATTTTGGCGCTATTGCCAGGGAAGTGTAACTAGGTAGCCAATTTCTTAAAAAAAAACAACAATAAAAAGAAGGGAAAAATTGATAACTTCTTGAAGTATGCTCTCCTCTTGCACCTAGTGTGATCTGGAGGATCAGGAAATAGAGTTATTGATTCAATAATTTCTTGAGTATGCTCTCTTCTTGCACCTAGTGTGATCTAGAAGATCAGAAAGAGAATTATTAG
>APFE030080572.1:2180-29879 GCA_000404065.3 Pinus taeda
TATCCACCAATAGATCCTCCATCTTGAGTTTCCACAACTCAAAACTCTAACCATTAAACTTCTCAATCTCTATCTTTCTGTTGCTCGCCATCTTCTTTCACCACCAGAATTGATATCGCAGATTTCCCAATGAACAGGGTCTACCACAGGCCCGAGCGAAACCCCTCAGCAACAAAGGCATCCCCTTGAAGCCAAAACAACTCCGATACCAAATGTAGGTTTTTACTCCGTACAAAAATTACCTGCATACCAATTCTAAATCACAGGAAAAACAAAAATATGAGAGCATAACATATAAAACACATATACACAGAGATTTCCCACTGGATCCCAAAACCGGGACTACCAACTTGATTTTTCATTATGTTCCTTTCAATGTTACAATACATATTTATACCTACCAAGGCATCCAATACCATGGACTGAAAACCATCGCGTCCAAAACCATGGACTGAAAACCATCGCGTCCAAAAAGAATGTGTGAAAATCATGCACAAAACCATAGGTGGGTCCGCCCAACCTAACATAGGGTCCAAAACCAAAATTTTCCAGGGCGTTGCCCCAGACCCCATAAAGTGGGGTTACGAGTACCCCTCAAACCCCCTATTAACTATGTGAAAAGAATATAACACAACCCAATAGCTACAACAACTACATTCCAAATTCAACATTGTCATAACCATTGTAACAACATTTTGCTAATGGAAGAACCAATTATCCTATTTTAGCATATCGGTTTAAGAATAGGATTTATAATGTAATCAAATGTATAATAGATGTCTCATCTTTAAATAGAGGAGACATCAGCATTAGCGAGGGACAGACTACAGGAAGGTCTAGCTAAAAGTAAAGAGACTTGAATCTTTTTGTAATATGATACATTGACAGATGAATAAAATATTGTTCTGAACACTCCTTCTTAGTTCCTTTTCTTGGGGAATCTTTTGAGAAGGAAAGGGCCCACCTTCCTGACAAGATTCACCCATTAATTTTTGTAGTGTGTTAAATGTTATTTTTCATTCATGCCTTGTTGAACTTTGTTTCCTGAAATTACTTATGCGTTATTGGAACTCTGTCTTTATTATTGGAACTCTATTTCTATTTGATTATTGCATTGTTTTCATAAATTCATTTAATAGGTAATCAGTGATTATTTTAATTGGTAATCTAGTTTAAAGAGTGAGTTTGTGAAGCATGGTAATCAGGAACAGGTGCTGAAGATTCCTGCTTGGGGAATAGGGTCATGTTCTCTGTTATAACACAATTAGTCTTTTCCTCTGCAAATTGATTTCTTTTCCTAGATTGTTATTTTTAATGTAATCAAAGATTCTTTTGATAATTGTCTACAATAGAGAGATTGTTCCTGCTGTAACTTAGAGTAGAACTTCAGTTTGTTTAAAGCAAGGTGTGATTAGTGTAATTGTTGCTATAATTTTTCATTGCTTTTGGGATTGAGCATATACAATGTGTGATTGACTTTGAAACAAACAGACTTCCCTGGGTTGAAAATTCATGTAGCACTTGGTTGTTTAAATTAATAAGAAATTAAAGTGACCAATAGTCCCTAGTATAGTCACCAATGATGTTATCACTCCAAAATTTCTTCTAAGTTGTCAGGTAACCACAAACCACATTTGGATATCAGGACCTAGCCTTACTAAATAATCTCAGAGAGGGCTCTCTCTATATGATTTAACTTTGTTTTAGTTAGTTAATTTTAGGCTATTTATGGTTGCACTTGGGTTTTGATTTGAATTTAGGTTCTGGGATCACTTACATAGATGAAAAAGGGTTGTCTTTTACCATTGGGCTATGGAGTCAATATGAGACAAACAAGACTGGATTAAGTTCTAAAAACAATGTCTACACTGCAAGATAGAGGAGTTACTATAGATCTTAAAGGCTTAAATAGTGAAATGGTTTACAATCAGATCCAGGGAGCAATTAAGGGTTCCCTAGGCCGGATCATGAAGAGAATGAAAGAGATCAATCGGGATGAGAGAGAAATTAAGGGTTCTCAAACCTGGATATTAGAGGAAAACATATAAATGACTAACTGTGCAAAAAAGAGTGTACTTAAACAAATTCTGAGTTAAATTTCTAGTTAATTCATTAAAATTTGGAAAAACATTTTAGTTTATGAAACACACATGAAAGTAACAAAATCAGACAAAGAAGATACTTCACTGTAAATAGCTCATCACATGAATCCTATAGTGCAATGCTTTATTACTTGCTCCAGTCTATTGACTTGAAAATTGGTACAATCACCCTTAGGTTTAAGATCAAAATAACTCTACAAATGTATAGCAATTGACACTGAATACTTCAACTTATGAAGTATTTATACAAAAAGAATTTACAAAATATCTCAAACTGCATTGATAACTAATCTAGGAAAAGGAAATATCTTCATGCAAGAAGATAGAGATAGCTATTGAATTGCTGTTTGTTGTCCCTGTTATTTAGGTTTTGCTGTCTTTTACTCTCTAATATTTTCCCCTTTAAACTGCTTGGTTGTTTCGTCTTCACGCTGGATGTCTTATTTGCTTATGACCTTTCATCTGATACAAATTCATCTATTTGTTTTTCATCTGTATTTCTTTTATCGGTATCCTGTGTTTAACCTCTTAACTGTATGCTCTGTCACCTGCTTTCATTTTTACCTTTTACTGTAAATCTTACTGACTCTTTCATGTTTCTATTTTTTTAGTAAAAAGGATTTTTACTATGTAGAATACATAAGGTTGCTTGGAGAGTAGTTCGTAAGAATCCTTTGCTGTGCTGGTGAAAATGATTTCATCTCATTTTTTTAACATTTCACTCTGTAAATCATTTCCTTCTGCTCTGTGATAATTGTCTTTTCCTTCTGGATAAAGGCTTTTGAATAGATTTCATTGCGAACCTTGGAGTAAACAGGTTTTGGAACTAGTAGCAAAATTGTTTATCCAAGCTCCTGTCCTGCTAATCACTTGCAAAATAAAACAATTCCTTAATAAAATCCAGGTCTGAGAGGAGGTGAACAAAGGCAGTATTTGAATTGGGAAGAACTGTTGATGGAGCTCGAAGCATGTTTGGGAGGTAATCCATGGTGAAATTCGGTTGGAGAGGCTTAGGGTGGTGTAAATAGCTAAGGCATGTTTTCGTGAAAAACGAGTGAAAAGAGTGAAAACTAGGGTCTTCGAGGTTTTAGCAGGTAATGACTAGAATTGGGGCAGAATTTCATATACAAATAGTTGATGGTTTCGGCCTATGTGGGGAGGTGGTTTCAGAGGCCATTGCACTGCTTTTGGCCATTGGGTGGTATTTTCATGAGAGCACACGAGTTAGCGTGGAGATGCCATGTAACCAAAAGGGGCCTGAGCAAAACCACGAATCTCACATGCTCTCAAGCTGGTAAATGTTGGACATCAGGAGCATCCGATATGAATGCATGCCATCAAATCTAGGTGTGAAAGATCTAATGGCTATCGTGCGGTGAAGTTGCACGGAGGGAAATCAGGCAGAGATTAGCAGGGCTCAGGGGATAATTACACTTAAATTGTAATTATTTAATGAATAAGTGGTGCGGGTTAAAAGTATAATAAGCGGGTTTAATACTTGGGACTAGGGTTAAAATATAGCGGAGGCTTATTAACTGCACAATGGGTGGTGGGTTAAACAGGTTTATATAAGGAAAAGTGAATTTGCGGAGTTAATTAAATAAAGTGAGGGGGAAGCAAAAATTAGGAAAAAGGGGTTTTATGGATTAAAAGGGTTTTCTTGAGAAATATATGAATGACGAAGTTAATAAAGTAATGCAAGGGGGGAAACGAAACTTAGGATAAGGAGGGTTTAGTGGGTTTACAAGGGAAAAAGGAAATTAATAAGGAGGGGATGATTTTTAAAGGGAAATGTCTAGGGAAAAGGGTTGAAATTAATGAAACAAGGTTAAGATGAGGGGAAAGGTTTTTTTTTTCAAGGGGAATAAGTTTCACACTAGGGAAAAGGTGTTTCGGGTTGGGAAATCACCTTTGGAGGGTATTTTTCTAGGAAAATGTGTGAAACCAAGGGGTAAGGGTTAAAATGAATGGAAAGCGTATTTAAGGGGAATGGGTTAATGGGGGAAATTAGCAAGTATGAAATGGGGGGTGAAATGAAATGAGGGGAAGTTAAGCAAATCAACTTGTGAACATCTTTTCACTTTCATAACTGCTCCTGCACATTGAAACATAGGATTAAGCATGATAAATATGCTTATGCTTCAATCAAATTTGTACTTTTGCAACCTTTCTTCTACGTACCCTTTATTGCCCTAATATTTTTTCTTCACTTTATTGGGTGCATTTAAACTAGCAGACCCTTTCTTTCCTTTTTCTTTTGAAAAGTAAACTATCTAATTCTAACCTTATATGTTCTAATGGCTCAGATTAAGCTTATGAGCGCATTTTATTTCTCTACCTAATTACTGATCTACCAAGATTAAATAGTTTGGCTAGGTCTTTATTCTCTATCTATAAACATGAAATTTAAAACATGAACTAGTCAAGATTAAACAATTTGACTATCATTGGTTGTGGCATTTATGACAAGTTGCACACAACCATTATTTTGTACAATAAAGTAAAAAGAAGTGGCACTTATACTTGCACACTTTCATGATTTGCTTTTGTTTGGGGTTCATATTTTTTGACTTTTTTGATCTTTTCTTATTCTTTTTGTCCTTTGATATTTCTTTTAGGACATACCCTCTTTACATTTTTTAATTTTTAATATGGAAAACATTTTGCAGAAAGAAAAAGTATGTAAAATATTACAATACTAATTATATCCAATTCAAAACTATGAATCCTATTATTATAGGACCCTAACTTATCCAAAGGTATATCTATATAACTTTGTCGTATCTTTGGATCTCTAACAATATTAACATTGGGATTCCTCCATGAAATTTTTTCCTTCTTGTGCTTCCATTGTTTGGCCCATTCAACATATCAGTTTTTGCAAAATCCTAATTTAAAATTCTTCCAAATGCCTAGATTCCATATCCCAAGAAATTGTAGATCCCCGGTCTTATCACATAATAGACACTTCTTGCATCATTTATGAATATCAATAGAGTCCCTGATAGAATTTGAATCTTCGGACCTATCACATGACATATTCCATACATTTATTCTATTTCACTTGAAGAACCTTGGGTTTCATCCTATTGACAAAATATGAGACCTAGCCCTCCAATACTTAATAGATATTAACCTCCAATATATATTAATTAAGGGGTTTTCCATATAAGGATTTTGTTCAATGGGCTATTAGTCACTAGAAAAACCAAGAAGCAACACTGTAAAATTGAGGCTAGTTTACTTAACCAATTTCAACTAACAAAAATGGAAAGAGGGGGCTTATCAATTAATAATTATGTCAGACTAGGCAATAAATCCTCAACCAAAAATTGATTCGTGCTTATTCCTTCAGGTAGGTCTTCATTAAATACATGAGGGAGAGACTGTTCACTTCATCTCCTGATGATTGTTCATATTACTTATTTATCTATTTACATTATATTCACCCAATCATGAGGATTAGGTGTCAACATTCCCCCCCTTAATTTGAAGGGATGTTGGTGAGTCTAAGCATCAATCTAAATCGTTCAAGCTTTTCTCCTCTAAGCACTTTGGTGAAGATGTCTGCAATTTGCTCATTTGTGGAACAATGACGGAGATGGATTGTTTTGGCCTCAACATGATGTCGAATCAAATGATATTTAGTATTGATGTGATTCATTCGATCATGGAACTATGGGTTCTTTGCCAACTTTATTGCAGAGGTATTGTCAATCATGAGTGGAGTTGATTGTACTTGTTTCACCTGCAAATCTTCAATAATTTTCTTAAGCCACATAATTTCTTTTGTTGCTTCAGCTGCTACCACTTATTTTGCTTCTGTTGTGGAATCTGCTGGAACTGATTGTTTGCGTGATCCTCGGGAGACAGCTCCTGATCCGAGACTCATAGCATATCCTGAAGTAGATACCCCACTTTCTTTATCTCCATGGAAGTCTGAATCAGAGTATCCAATCAAGCTGAAGTCATCCATCTGTGTATACTTGATTCCAAAGTCTTGAGTTCCCTTCAAGTACCTTAGAACTCTTTTTGCAGCAGACCAATGTCCCTCACAAGGCTTTTGCATAAACCTGAAGAGGATTCCAACAACACATAAAATGTCTGGTCTAGTATTAGTTAGGTATTTGAGACTTCCTACAAGATGTCTATACTTTGTTGCATCCTCAAATTCTTTTCCTTCAATAAATGTGAGCTTTAAGTTTTGTTCCATTGGAGTAGTAAGAGGATTGCATTCTATCATTCCAAACCTATTGAACAGATCTCCAATGTATTTATTTTGAGAAAGAAATATGGACTTCGGATGTTGGGTTACTCCAGTGCCAAGATAGTAATGAACATAGCCCAAATCAGTCATTTCAAAACTTTTCCCCAATTCTTTCTTTATGGATGCAATGTAGCTTCCATTGTTCCCTGCCATAAAAAGATCATCTACATATACTACAAGATATACAACTATTTTGCCAACTTTCTTGACAAATAAAGTTGCATCATCAAGATCATAATGTTTGAAATTGAGTTTCAAAAGATGCTCAATTATTTTTTCATACCAGGCTCGTGGTGCTTGTTTGAGGCCATACAAGGACTTCACAAGTTTTGCATACTTTATGTTTACGTCCTTTCACAACAAATCCTGCAGGCTGAGACATAAAAACATTCTCTTTTAGATCTCCATTTAAGAAAGTAGTTTTTACATCCATTTGATGGACTTTCCAACCATTCTGAGCTGCTAGTGCAAAGAGTGTCTGTATGGTAGCCCATTTTACTGTGGGGGCAAAATTCTCCTTATAATCGACCCCTTCTTTATGTGAAAAACCTTTTTCCACAAGCCTAGCTTTGTGCTTTTCAAGTGAACCATTAGCTTTATACTTGTTCTTGTGGACCCACTTGTAGCCAATTTGTTTGGTTCCTAATGGAGGATCAACCAGCTTCCAAGTGTCATTTTTTATGAGGGCATCATACTCCTTTTGCATCGCTTCTTTCCATTCATCATGAGAAGCAACTTCTTTGAAGGAAGTTGGTTCAAAATTTGTAGACAAGTTTAATTCACAATCATAAGAAACATCCATATCAACAGGTGAATTAGAGTCATCCACATCACCTCCATTTTGCTGGTTTGAATTTCTAGTTTCTGTCTTTCCAACCTCATCAAGATGAACACTTTCAAGTGTCTTTGTCAGCCACTTTGGGGGAACTTTCTCAGATGGTCCAGGCTGCTCTGTTGATTGAGTTGGGACTGAATCAAGATTGACTCTCCCAATTCTATCAATCACATCACTTAAAGCATCATTTGCTATTGGAGTTTCATGCGGGGGAGAGTGTTCTTTAGAAGAAGATTCCACATGTTGATCTAGTATAAGAATCCACCCTTCAAGATGTGGAATCTAGTTATCAAATTCTTGAAATGATTTTTCTTTTCAGAATCTATCCAAGCAATCAAGTTGCCACTCAACAACATTGTCAGTTTTGGATGATTCAAGAAAAATTACATCTCTAGATACAACAAACATTTTATTTACTTCATCATAGAGACAATATTCTTTGGAGGTGTTTGAATACCCCAGGAAGATACACTTACGACTTCTAGCACCAAGTTTGTTTCTATATACCTTTGGTATCAAGGCATAACAGGTGGAACCAAAGACCTTGAGATGCTTTACCGAAGGAACATGTCCATACCACATTTCATAAGGAGTCTTGTTTCTAATAGCATTAGATGGAAATCTATTCTTTATATATGCAGCACATAGAATAGCATCAACCCAAAACATTATCTTTACATTTTTGAAGAAGAGCATGGATTGTACCATATTTAAGATTGTCCTATTCATTCTTTCAGCTACACCATTTTGTTGGGGACTATAAGGCATAGTTATTTGATGTTTGATCCCATGTTGGCAAAGATATTTTTCAAATCATTTGATGTGTATTCTTTTCCGTTATCAGTGTGAATAAACCCAATATGAGATTGTGCATCATTTTCAATCCATTTATGAAAATTCTTGAATGTTTGAAAAGCATCAGATTTGTTCTTTAATAAATAAACCCAACACATTCTGTTGTAGTCATCAATAAATGTCATCATATATTTATTTCCATTTGCAGAAGGAACAGGCATTGGACCACATAAATCTGAATGAATGACTTCAAGTTTTCTATGTGCTCTTGAATGTGAATCATGAAAATACTATTTGCTATGCTTTCCTAGAATACAAGCATCACATTGCTTAAATTTCCTAGGAATTGTAGGCAAACCAACAACACCATTTTTCTTCAACAAGTGGAGACTGTCATAGTTCAAATGTCCAAATCTATCATGCCATAATAAACTTGATGGAAGTGTACCTTATTCATGATGAGAATTGTATGAGAAATGTTGTGCACGAGCAGAGTTTCCTTGCAGCTTGAGAAGCCTTTCTTCTTCTATTCCCCTCATGACAAGTGAGCGGTCAGATGCTTTTCCTACCTCAATATTGCCATCAAACATATGAATGGAGTGACCTTGCTGGCAGATGTGGACTAAGGACAACAAGTTTCTCTTGAGCTGTGGGAGATATAGAACATGATGCAGAAGAAATTCTGGAAGACCAGGCAGTTTAAGCCTGATTGGGCCAAGCCCTGATGGCTTGATTTTTGATTGGTCTACAAAGTATACTGCTCCATCAACATTGTTAGTGAAATCTTCAAAAAAATCTTTTCTATGAGTCATCTAGTAGGTTGCTCCTGAATCAAACAACAATCATTTTTCCGAGAAGCAAGTGAAGCATTAAATAAACCTTCATTTACTCCAATGTTACAATGCACCACAACATAGTGAGAGGATTCAAGTGCTTTACCTTTATCTGTATCATCAATTTTACTTTTCTGTTGGCTTCTTTGCTACTCAATTTTGTCCAATGGTAGCTTGCATGTAGAGGCATCATGTGATCCATTTCTTTTGCAACGAATGGAGTGCAAATCTACCTTTTCTCCTTGAGAATGTCTGCCCCCCCCTGCCTCTGAAATATCTTCCTCTTCCTCTTCGACCACCTCTTCCTCTTGAAGAATCTTGAATAGGATGCTTTTCTTTATGAGCAAGGCACACAGCCTCTTTAAAAGGTTCAGGGTTGTCTTCTTTCCAAAAGCTTTCTCTCTTTCAGCAAACTTTTTCATAAGAGAGTCAAAGGTGATATATTTGAAATTTCCATTTGCTTGCAATGACTCAAGATAATTAGAGTAAGTAGGATAAAGTGCCTTGAGGAAAGCTATAAGAGGAATATCCAATTCAACCTTAGTGGATTTGATATCATGTGTTGTCACAAAATCATGCACTAAGGGCTGCTACATAGTAAGATCTCATGCAACTGTTTCAAACCAGGCTTTAGACTAAGGTTTAGCCTCCTTAGTCAGAGAGGGCTCTCTCATAGATTTTTGATATGCATTTAAGGCAAGAAAGATGGCTAACTCTTTAAACAGTAGATAAACTTTAAGCTGGTTGGAACAAACAAGATTAGGCCTCTCCCATTGGGCTCATGGAGTCATACATTCCTACAGTAAACAAGCAGCTACTGAATCATAGAAACCAAGGCATATAATGTCTCACTATTCAAAACATCTACCAAGAAGGACATCAACTCAACAAAACATACACAGGAAGTCTGAGCATCAATGATGAATTCAGAGTGATTGCATGTTTAGTGAACTGGAAAACAAGATGAATGAAACCAAACCACATACATTCTGAACATTTGAAACACAAGATGAATCTTGGGAAGAAACAGTGTACTTTCTATTACTGTGAAAACACTTTACATAAGCCAATATGAAAACTCTGTCTTTTTGATAAAAATCTCCAACCCCATTTACATCAGAGTTTTTCCTATATATAGGAAAACAAAACTTAAGCTACTTGAGACTCCTCCTCCAGCATGAGGGGAGCTCGAAAACCTATCAGTAACTACCTTATCTTATATTTAAACTAACTTCTTAAATACAGTGGTATTGTGCTTTTAATACATAGAGTCCTATTCCTATTCAAACTCTACTTCCATCTCCTCGTGTGCATGATTCTCTCTTGATCTTTGACACCTGTGCTTTTTCATGTAGTGGCTGAAATGTATTTGAGAAGCATTCACTGAACGGGCTGCCTTGGATTCCAACTGTGCTGCTGACTCAACATTTGGTGAAGATATATACTCTGTTTTCACGGTCCCTGATTTTTATCCATGTTTATTTTCAAAAGAAACGTGCTTGAAGCTGTTCAATAACCTTAATGACCATGCGTAACACCATATGACTGATAATCTGGATACTTTGTGGACATTGACAGGTGTTCAGCCCAAAATTCTGGTAATCCTAACAGAAACCCTAATATTTCGGTCATAAAGTAACTTTATGAAGACTTTAGTAAAAAACCAAAATGTTTCACCTTTTTGCTACAAAATTTACATCTGTCATTCTTTGAATGCTTTGTTAGTCATTTATGATCTCCTTCCTATCCTCGAAGCCTTCTTTCACAAAATTTGATGACCTCAGCATCAATTTCATTTTTCTTTAAAAAACAGTCACCTACAGCAGTTTCGTAGCGCGCTACGAAACTGCTGTTCTTTCCAAAATTACAGTCTTCAATGAATTTTCCAATTACTTTGTGACTGTTACAGCTTTGCTCTTGGTTCCAAAATTACTAATTTGTCTTCCTTTTATACATGCCTCAAAAACTAATGAACTCAAGAAAAATAAACAAAAACTTGGAGCAATATCTGACCTTAAACATTTTCAATTTTATTTAGCAGCTAACTTGCCTAATTGAGCTTTTAGTTTTGCAAGTTCGTTCTCCATGGATGCAATTTCTGATACGGTTTTCTCTAAATCAGCTATTTCTTTATCAGCTGCCTCCCATTTCTCCTTTGAAGATGAGGTTTTAGTTTCCTTGACAATGGGAACTTTTTTCTTCATATCCTTCTTTTTGCTTTCCTTTGCTTTTTCTGCTTGAGCTATCTGCTTACCCATTTGTTTGGCCTGTCCTTTGGTATATATTGTTCTTTTGATTTTCTCTGTCTTCTCTGCTTTAGGCAATTGTCTGATTTCTTTTGTCGCCGTTACCTTGGCAGCTACCTCATCTTTGTGGACTTGCTCTGCTGCTTGGATTTGTCTCCTGGTGATTAGCCTTCGGGGTTTAACCATGAATTCCTTACCAGCCTCCTCAAATCTTAGCCTTTTTGAGGCTTTTAATTTTTTGGAGCTATCAGGGGATGACTGGGTTAGGTCAATAGGCATATGCTCCACCTGCACTGATGTGGCTTGTTCGAAGTCAATTGCCTCCAGCAAATCCTTTAGACTAGCCTTTGACATTGGGCTGTCTTCCACTGCTACTGATTTTCCTTTTTCTCTACTTAGCTGGCTTCTAGTTCTGATTCTTGTTACTTGTACAATTCCACTTGGCCCTGATGCATCTTTCTGATGTTTGATTTTTTCCTTGGATGGTTTGGGTGTCTCTTTTATGATCACAGGCTTCTCTGGTTTCGTTGGCTTAGTTTTGGGTTTCTTTCGGTCTTTAACCTCCTTCTTAAGCTCAGCCAATGTAGGTTCTTGAATTCTTCTTTCTTTTTCCCTATCTGGCAATGGGGTGAGACCTGTTTTGCTTTGGAAACCGGACATAAAAATGAAAGAGTCCCAATCTCTACCGATTTTTTGCAAGCTATCTAACACCAGCAACTTAATCAAACCATGGTGGAAAAGTGAAGTTTCATAATTATCCTTTTTGAATTGAACTTTGTCGCACATTTTACCAAGACTTCTGAATAAATAAAAAGGGATGTCTATTGACGCTTTCCCTGTGAAATGTAGCAAGAGTTTGAAGTGATAAGAGTAAACTTTGGTGTACCTTCCCTCACATGTGAGGTATTTCTGGATGGCTGTGAGGAGCAGAGCATAATGTTCTTTTATATAATTCCTTGGCACCACTTTAGTGAGGTCCTCGTTTACATATTGATCCTTCAGAAACTCCTTACATGGAGTCATGTCAAACTTAAAATTCTTGAACCATTCTTGTCCACTTCTTGGAATTTCAGTGACAGCAGAAATGGCTTGCGGAGACACAGGGAGCTCTAGCAATGCAACTTTAGAATTCAAGCCAGTGAAATTTAATGCAAAGGCTTTAGTTACCTCTGTGTGTCCTCCCTTCAATTTTTCGCAGAACCTCCAGCAACCAGCCTCTTTAAAAGCTCGTGCTACACCTTCATCTTTGAGCGTAAGATCAAGTCCTTCTGGCTCGGTTCTCAAACATCTTCCGGATCAATGTTCTCTTTTCTCCATCTCGCTCAAAATATCTTTACACAAAGAACTTAATCAGCAACTTCAATTTACAAAACAGCTTCGTCTTTGGAATGCAGGCTCGCTTGCAATGATCCTTTTTAAATGAAAACTCGGGCTTCTTTGCGTTTTTTCAAACGCTCATCACAGAACAGGCACGTTAATGCATCATGAATAAACATTATGACACTACCATACCTCATAAGATTTCTTAGAATAATTGTCATGCGCGTGATCCTAAATCTGATGGCGAAATGAATCCTATCATGACCTGGAGAAGACACCATCTGACAAAATATGAACGGTTCTAATGACTCATCTCCTGAGATTTGACATTTCAAGAAAATATGCTGCAAAAACCCCGAATCCCCGATTTCGTAGCGCAGACAATTATGAAATGACACATTGCGCTACGAAAAGGCTGCTAGAGGATATGCTGCGGAAAGGTGGAAAAATGATTGCGCAGCTAAATTGGCCAATTAGATCGCGCTGCGAAACTGCGAAAAATCAGAATGATGCAATCAAGACAAGACATGCTTTAAACTATAATGAAGGAGGGTATCTAATGGTTTTTTACAAGGACTCACATCAATACCTTTAGAAAATCTAACTTCAAAGTGACACACCTAAAAACCTATTGACTTAAACAAAATTTTTTTATATGAATCTTTGGACATAGGTGAACTGTGGTTTTAAGTGATAACATCATGCATTATAGACTTTACCTCAGATGTAAGAGCAAGAGGATCATTATTTTGCAGTTCAAGAGTGAATATTTTAATCATGAGTTGAACAACTTCAAGTGCAATATGTGAGTCCTAGAGTTCTTTCAGCTTTTGTAAGGCTTCAAAGGCAGTTAAATATGACAAAATATGGCGACTCACCTCCTTATTTACATATGTTGCAATTAATGCATAAGCTTTGTTGTTCTTGTTTTCCCAAATGATGATCTATTTGTCTGAGGTAGGCTATACTGGTTCATTGTCTTCATCTCCGACACACACTCCTTTCCACAACTCATTGAAAATGAGGGTGTGTTTTATCATCTAGGACCATTAAGGATAGTTCTCCTTGGTAGTGAGAACTGTTCCCACCATGTATATGATTGAATGCATTCACACTAGCATTATTCAATAAGGTTGCCAAGTGGGACGATGCCCGCGATGCTGTAGGAAGCATTCGAACCATTGCCTCCTTTTCTACTGAGGATGAGGTGATGAGCCTCTACAATGACAAATGCTCTGCTCCCTTGGTGGGGACAGTGTTATGCGATGGAAAGAACAATGGGAATTTCATTGGCAAGAGAAAGGAGGGTCTGAAGTGCGATTTCAACTAGGTGCAGTCATGCAGTCCATCGGTATGTAGTTTGATTCCCAAAATCTCTACCGGTCGCCACGTTCTTCACAATTGCTGCTATACTCAACGATTTCTAAATTTAGAGAATAGTACATAGATTGTGCAGTAGACATAGAGGATAGAGAGCACATTGGACAGTGGATAGAGAGCTCAGTAGGTAGACTCCATAGGGACAGAGGATAGGGAGCAGTAGGCAGAAGGGAGTTATAACTATTTTGGAAGCTGGCTCTAATACCATGTTAGACTAGGTAGTAACTCCTAAATCAAAAATTGGTTCGTGCTTATTCCTTTAGGTAGGTATTCATTAAATACATGAGGGAGAGACTGTTCACTTCATCTCCCGATGACTATTCATATTACTTATTTATCTATTTACATTATATTCACCCAATCATGAGGATTATATTCACCCAAGCCACCAACCATTAAGAGAACTTAGTAATTGACTCCAATGAATTGAGGTAAGTTCAGTTA
Organism: Pinus taeda; assembly: GCA_000404065.3. Taxonomy (NCBI): domain Eukaryota; kingdom Viridiplantae; phylum Streptophyta; class Pinopsida; order Pinales; family Pinaceae; genus Pinus; species Pinus taeda. The sequence goes on from APFE030080572.1 coordinate 16,403, forward strand.
ATAGAACTTACACATAATCCCTATTGCATCTAAGTTCTTAGTTGTCTCCTATCAAACCATGTGACCAAAGCTCAGGCTAAAGACTGCCCATCCCTAAACTTCAAACTCAATCCTTGATTTTTCTAAAGGATATTTGTTGGCCTTTAATATAGTTTTCCAATGAAATCACAGGGATTGGAAGCGACTCTACTGGGGAGGAATTTTATTCAAAATACTGCTAAAGCTACAAAGTTCTTACCCAAACTTGAAGGAATCCAAAATCCTTCCTCTCATAGCCATTTACTAAGGATTTATTCATTCAGAGCTAAAATATGTCATCTCTCACATTTTTTCCCAACCTTTTACACAATATTTTGTCATGCCTCTTGCACTTCCTTGTGACATACCCTGAAGTGCTCGAAACATGATCATTATACAATATACTCATCCATGTATACAACTTAGATCCCTCCTTTAACTTTTCCTGGAAAATATCTAGAGCTTTCCCTGAAGAAATGGCTCATGAAACCCTAAAATGAAAGTCATCACCCTTATGAACTCAAAACCGCGATGATCACCTGTTGCATCATGTTAAGCCATTGATGGCATCGATCTATTCCCTCTCATACTCATGATGGCTTAAAAAAGGAAGTTTTCCCAAAGAGGATGTGAAGCTTCGTGGTCTACAAGCTTCTAGAGTGGCAAGTTGGAGGTGGTTTCACATAGATGAGTTCGAATCCCCTTAATTTGACCTCTTGGTCTCATCCCTATGAGCTACCTCCTTGAGATGTGGGCCTAATCATATCTTTGGAAGAGGTCTAACTCCCTCTCCCAGCCCATAAATTTCCCCTCTACCATTCTCAAAGGGTTGATCTATGTCCATTTGCACCCCTATGCTGAGCTTGTGCTTAGAAGCTATTCATTAGACTTGGAGAAGGAGTGTTCGAGAGTATCTTGGCTTGGAATTGGATTACCACTCAAGGAGAGCCTTTCAACATCAAGGATATGGTTGTAAGATTCCCCTTTATTATTTAAATAATAATACAACTGTTGGTTCATCTTACCAAAATATATATGTTCATGTATGTATTGGTTTGGCATTCCTTGATCAGCTAAATAGGTTATTATTGGATTTGTTATTGGTTTTGGCATGCTTTGTTGTCTCTTTGTCACTTGTGCAAGTACATAAGGATTGGAAGAAGAGGGAATAAGTTCGTGACACAAGCGTTTCGAGGATCTCAACAAAGGAAATCAGATTAGCATCAGCGCAAGGTTGGCCAACACTCTTGTTCTACTTTTCAATTATAATCTAGGAAGATGTCTAGTTGATTGTCACTTTAGTTTCTAGACCCACTCATTGGGCTAGAGGGATCATCTCTGTCTGCAGATAGGATTAACCTTGTCAACAAAATGGCTACTCCACTAGGGAGCCTATGACCCTTTCCTTCCATTCCTTCACCTTGTCTTTTGATGAGTTTGATGAACCATTGCTTTTTGGACTTCATTGCTTGTTTGTAGTTAGTGTCATTTTCTGGTAGATGCCTGAAGATTGTTAATTTGAGTTGTTTTTGAAATTTCCAATTTCTTTAATGTTTTTCTCAACCATCATGTGTTTGACCTTGATAGTCACAATGATATAGCGGATATTTTAGTTACAGTAGAGATGATCGCTACTTTACTCCTGACAGGTGTGATGATTGTAGAAAATTAAGAAATTTACGGTTTTCTCTCTGATTTTAAGTTCTATTTTGTCTTCTTTGTGTGATTTACTAGTGTATTCTTCATTGACTCTCTCACTGTCTGATTTTAATTTTCTTTTAACTTGGCTTGAGTGTGCTTGAAGTTTGATTAGCCTTTCAGGGTTCTAAGTGTTCTAGGTTAACCTTCCTCCACTCGTCAGTCTTCCCATCAGAGATCAGAGATCCATTACCTGTGTTAAAGAGTCTTGGTGTATTTAGACATACTTTGTAGATCACATTTTGATTCTTGTGCCTTAAGTTGTTTTCATTAGTCGAATCATGAAAGTTACTTAAGCTTCATTTGACGAACGATAGATTACAAATCAATTGTCTCATTGGAATAAAAAAGAAGTGTTTGCTTTGAAGTTTTCAGTGTTTCGAAGTGAAAGTGAGAGTGTTATTATTCTCATAGTTTTCAAAGCATTTTGAGTTTCATTCAAATCATTGATGTGAAAGAGATTTTAATATTTCATGGCTTGCTTGCATTTTCTTTTACTTTGCACTAGATTACATTAGTTACATTTTGAAAAAGAGAAAAAATCATCATTATATCTTAAGGAAATTTTTCTTTAAGATTTGTTTTGCCATTGTGTTTTCTTATCATATGAAAGATTACATTTCATATATTGCATTTAGCATTTGAAGATTGTATGGATGCATTTTTGCATTTTCTTTGATGCATGATTTAAGTGATCTTCTTTACTACATAGATAGCTTTAATCAAATTGAAGGATTTCATTTCATCAGCTACTTTTCATTTTAGGGATAGGTAACATTGTTAAGGCCTTGAAATTTAGACTTAATTACAAGATCAACTTTAAAATATATCAATTAACCTAAGGAGCATTTGAAACATTAATGATCATATCTAGTAGTCTAGATTAGAGACGTATTTTGACATGTTTAAAACTTAGTAGCTATCATTTGCTTTAGCATTAGACAATGCTAGCATAGACTTGTGCTCCCCATACCGTCGCATATATAAAGGGAGCCCCCCCTAGGTTGCATCCATAGGAATATGATTCTGCCACCCTGTAAACATGATACACCGAACACAGCATTCAGGGAGATTACCTGCATGTACATCAAGTCCTTGGTCAATTTATTGGCCGAGATGTATATTGCAATTCATAGTTACTTGGTACTCCTTTTACCTAGATTCACCTGATTAGTCATTTGGTCTTTTTTGACTCTCTAAATTTGAAAAGATCATCAAGCACCTTGTACTTTCAAGCTCACAAAACTATTGAAAGAAACTAGAGTCACCTTTTCGCCCTTTTGTTGACTCTTAAAATATGAAAAGGAAATCTTTTTGTTTCTAAAATATAACTACCCATGGTAAACATTTCAATCCCAAACAATTGCTTCTTAGACCAAATTGAGTAATTTCCTATGAATTTCAAGATTGTTAAAACCCTAAACGAATTTTCCTTTCCTTTTTTGTTGTTGAGAGGAAGCCATCATGGCTGAACCATTGAGTCCATCTCATAGTTCCCCTTCATTGTCTGATATTGAAGGGTCCTCCCAAGGAGTTCATCTAGAAATTCCACAGTCGCTTGAGGATCAAGGTGTTCAACTTGGAATTGTTCTAAGTATTCAACCTTTGTCTTCTCGTCCCCCTCCATCAAATTCCTGGTCACCTCAAGAATCTAATCCAGATTCATTGGATAATCCTATCCAAACCCCCATGAGTCCACAAACTCCTAAAAGTTTGCAAAGGATGGTTTTTTATCCATCGAACCCATTATTCGATCTTGTTGTGATATATCCTCAGCGTCCTTACAATCCATATGATTGGCCTACTATTCCTTTGGAGTTATCTCCTCGTACATCTCTGGTCCCTCGTCGCCAGTTGTTTCCATATATGGTGTGAGAAGGTGAGATCCCAGTCTCCTCTCTGGGTCATTCGGAAGTTTTCGCTACCCATACTCCTCACATAGATGAAGACTAGGGATATGATTTCCCTCCAGAAGGTTATTCTTATACAGGAGGAGTTTTGTCTCTATCTTATCCTGAGACTAGTGGACCCATGTTTCCACATGGCTATACAACTTTAGTTCAATTAGTTTCGAGCACTCCTAGTGTTTCATCATTGTATCATAACCCCATCTGGTCTTCTAGTGCTATGCCTACACCAGATTTGTTTATTTAGAACACGACCTCTCGATCGATTGTGCAAACTGCAGTCACTTCAGTTCTGGTTCAACTTGCCATTCCATCTCAACCTGTTTCATCATTTCAGTTGACTCTTCTGGTTCAACCGACTATCTCAGGTTAGGTCTCGATAAGTGATTCTATCCCTCCATCAATTGGATAGAATGTGCCACCGCCTAGGTGGAAAGATCCAAATATTCCTCTCATGTTAGGAAAAACTAGTGTGAGTGGATTATAAACTCACATTGTTGGAATGGATCAACCCTTTTACGGCGCTATTCCTAGCCCTACTGGTTTTTCCGGGTCAGGTAACCTCCAATACCAATAGCCATATATAGCTCAGGTCCCATTCGAATAGACTTATGTCCCATATGGCTCATAAGCCTTTATTAATATGCCTTAAATTCTTGAAGCTGGAACTTATGTTTAGCCTAGTCAACCTGCTTTTCCAGGTGGATATGGCCAAATCCAATTCTAGAAATATCAATACCCTTAGGGTATAACCGTAGGAATTGCCCATCTATCCTTGCAACAATAGGGACAACCTTTGTAGTAGCAAGGGAAACCTTCGCAACAAGAAGGGTAATCTTTGCAATAGTAAGGGCAAGCATTGCAGCAGCAAGGATAACTGCTAAACCTGCAAGGAAAACCTTTACAACAGTTGCAACAACCTTTGCAACCGCAAACTCAGTTTGTGCAGCAGTCCTCTTAACCTTTGTCCTCACAAGGCCAACCTTTTCAGTAGCAAGGTCAAACTTTGCAGCAACAAAGCCAACCTTTGCAGTAGCAACGATTTCAGCCTTGGTAGCAGGAGGCCTTATATCCATATCATCGAGGTGAACCTTTGCGAGGCCAAGGTCAACCCCTGCATCAACAGGGTCAATCTCCTTACATCTAGGGACAATAGGTTCAACAACATTATAACCCATATGTCATGTACAATGCTCATCAATGGCCTATGGCAGGGCGATATCAAGCATACCTAGGGACGAATCCTCCTTACGGGCAAGGTAACCCTCAGTTGGGACAAAACCAGATTCCATATGGAAAAAATCCTCCACTGTGGGGGAAAAATCCTTACCAACAAGGATGGAATCCGTAGTTTGGGTCTCCTCAAAGGCCTTATATGCTGTTTAACACACAATTTCCTTTCTTAGCGATGTTGGAATTTCCCAATGTTTAGAGGCTCATGAATGATCCCATTATTCATTCACCTTAGTGGACCACAATTCCAATGAAGATTCCACATGATTTCCCCAAATTCGACGGTAGAGCGAAGGAGGATCCACAAACCCACGTGATGAAATATCACCTCTGGAGCTCCTCCAATTTGTATGTCGATGAGTCTATTTGTCTTCGAATATCTCAAAGAACTCTCACAGGTGTTACCACTAAATGGTACATTGAATTGCCTCGAGGTACCTACGGTGACTTCAACTCTCTCGCTATGGATTTCCTCACTCATTTCCAACTGCCAATTCATTATGAAACTAGCACTCATTTGCTTACGTCCCTTAAGCAAGACACCATGAGCCACATTTCTGATCACATCCATGAATGGAGACATGGGCATTGCCTCATCAAATTTGAGATTGTTGATGAGTTTTTGACAGAGTGGTTCACAAAATCACTCGTCAATAAAATTGATAAGGTCATAACCATGGGTGGATGCGTTCCTGAAGAATAAGCTATTGCCTATGCCCAGTATTTAGACTTGGTCTATTCGCAATCTGGCACATTGTACGATATGTTACCTGATGCTTCGAGACCATCATCGAATCTAATAGCATCTAAGTCCCTGGATACTCCACCTGTTGATGGTGTGATTTGTTCTATGTCTCAGACTCCCGCGGAGGCTTCTTTGAAGCGGAAATATGTCTCGAACATTGGATCCAATAATCCCTCCAAAAATTCATGTAGTCCTGGTAAAACCTCTAAGGTTCATGTTGTCTAGTCTACCACAATAGATAAGAACTCTAAAGGTAAAAATAAGGGAAAAGGTAAGGCCAAATCTGATGCCCCAAAAGAAGACCCTCCTAAATCTTCTGCTAATGATGCTTCTTGAAGAAAGCTGAAATATCCTTGCCTCATCTGTGAGGAGGATCATTACACTAAGGATTGTCCGTGATGATTTGAAGTTAGTCACTTACTGAACGGGAATCTGTTTATCTTAAAAGAACCCTTTCCATCACAACAAACCCAATTGGTAGGCCAACACTAGTCATCTTCTTCCTCAAGTTCCCAAGTGTTCATGATGTAAGGTTCATAACCTATCTCGATCGCTACCCAAACTAAGGATTATAAGGCTATGTCTAATTAGACAATGGAGAAAGAAGCCAATGATACAACTTCTACTTCTACTCCATCCAGTTTTGATCTACTCCATATCGAGCACCATAACAGTGAGACCGTCATTTGACCACCTCCCAAAGGTGTTCTTCGGAAGTCATCTTTCAATTTGAATGCTAGATTTGTGCAACATTATAATATCGTTGAGGATTTAGCTTAGGCACTTTTGGAAAATTCTACCTTGGAGGTTCTTCAATCCTATCCAATGTAGCGGAAGTAACTACTGTCCACTATAGGTGCTATCGATCCTTCTGATTCAAGTTTGATTACTTTCAATCTAGAGAATCATGTAACTCATCTTCCTCATCAAATTTCATTTCTGATACAGGTCCTTATCAAGGGAACGACGATTCATCGAACGACTATTGATGAAGGTGCCTTGACTTGCATCATGTTAGTTTTGTGTTGGAAAGTGATTGGATCTCCCCCTCTTAACCAATCATCGAACACCTTGGAAGAATTTGATGGTAGAAGTTCATGACCATACTATATTCTCACAAACTTATTGATTACATTAGAAGGCAAGACTATTGAATTAGAAGTAGAAGTTGTAGATGCCAATCTCAACTAAAACTTTATTCTCGTGCGAAGCTGGACTCACGTCATGTTTTGTGTGGTGTTTTCTTTGTTCTGTGTACTTCATTTTCCTCATGCAGGAAAAATAATCACGGTTGATCAACTGTCTTTCTTTTCTTTTGGTTCATCGAATGGTAATGTTCCTTATGTGTGCAATACTGAGATTCCTTATGAGAGTGTGGGAGCAGGTCTCTTCAAAGTCTCTGCTTTTATGGGTACCTTTTCTCTCCCACCTCCAAATGTTCATTCAGCCAATATGATATTGGGCTCTATAGATCCTTGTATTATCCCTATCGATGATCAAATTAATTCATTTAGCGATGCTATTCCTTTAAGTCCATTGGAGATAAATTATCAAGAAATTGTCTTAGATTCAATGGCCACTTCAAAAATTCATAATGTCTTCAGTATGAACCTGGACACTTATGTGCCATCTCCTTGGCTTGGCTCTTAGGATTCACTAGATCCTTTGAATGAGACATTCACCACTAAATAGAGTATCGTGGAGGTCATGTCTCTAGATGAAACTCCATGGAATGGTTTACATCATCATTCTTCTTTCCTCCCTAGCCTCAATGAGATGCCTTCCTGTCTTGAAGCATTTTTTTCTCATTCACCTACACCTCCGCTTCAAACACCTATATGGGTGCATGAAGTCTTGTTGGAGGGTAACATGGGAAACATCACTGTTATGATGCCTCTTGACATTTCCATTAAGCCGGGAATTGTCAAGAACATCCATATTGGGATGTCCTATTCTCCCGACGAGATCAAGATTTATACTCAGCTTTTTAAAGAATTTCGAGATGATTTCACCTAGTCATACAAGGAAATGCCTGGTATCAATCCAGCCATAGTGGTGCATGAGATTCTGACTTATCCTGGTGCTAAGCTTGTTCAGCAATGGCTTCACCCCATGCACCCTCGAAACGCTACTGCTACCAAGCAGAAGTAGAGAGGCTTTCGAAAGCAGGTTTTATTTACCCTATTCCATTGACGGATTGGATATCCAATATCGTCCTTGTTGCCAAAACGTAGGGTACAATATGTGTTTGTGTTGATTATCGTGATATTAATCGTGCTTGTCCGAAGGAAAATTATCCTACTCCCTTTATCGACCAAATCATCGATGAATGCATAGGAAGTGAGTTTTTTTCATTCATGGATGAATTTTCTGGCTATAACCAGATTACCATTTCGCTTGCCAACCAACATAAAACAGCCTTTATTTGTCCCTGGAGTACTTTCGCTTACAAAAATCTTCCTTTCAGCTTGAAGAATACTGGCACTACCTTTTAGTGCCAAGAAATGTCTTATTTATTCCATGACATTCGACACATTGTTCAGTTGTACCTTGATGACTTACCAACTCATTCGGCCAAACGTCGTGATCATCCAGATCACTTAAGAGCTATCTTTTTATGATGTTGGCATTACAATATTTTGCTCAATCCACACAAGTGTGTGTTTTGCGTTGAGTCTAACTAAATCTTAGGTTTTGTGGTGCCTTATGAAGGTATCAAGATTGATCCTTTGAAAGTTGAGGCCATAGTCAATCTACCCCCTCCTCCATCACTGCTGAAATTGCAGATCTTGCAGGGAAAAACTAATTTTGTCTATCAATTTGTCCCTAATTATGTCAAACATGCCAAAGGTTTTACTCGCCTACTTAAGAAGGGGATCCCTTTTATTTGGGATGGATTTGCCCAAAAATTGTTCGATGCCTTAAAGAATACCCTAATTAGTGCTCCTTTACTGCATCCCCTCGTTTACCACAATGATTACTTCCTATATTTGGCTACAACAGATACCACTGTTGTTATGGTGTTAGTTCAGGATGACTATGATGGAAATGAGCATGTGGTTTATTATCTGAGCCATAATATTCTTGATACTGAGTCTCGCTATGCTCATGTCCAGAAGCTTGCTTTGGCAGTGGTTTGTGTCGTCCAAACATTTTGACACTATATCATTTTATGGAAAACCACCGTGATTTTTGATTGCAACCCCATGACATATATACTAACCTGTCAGTTGCTGGGGGGGAAATACTCCAAATGGATTGTGATCCTCCAGGAGTTTTATTTGGAATTTACTACTACCAAGTCAAAGAAATCGCTTGTCTTTGCATAGTTAATCTATCCTCTTCCATCTGAAAGAAATCCAATTGATTTTACTGAGTAGATACCTGATGAACCTCTGTTTCTAGTCAACACTCTTGACCATTGGGATGGGGACATTATTTTATATATCCAAACCTAGACTTTCTGATCCAAGTTGTCCTGATTTGACCGACGTCGCATCTGGCATTAGTCCCAACACTATCAGTTCATCAGTGATACATTGTATCGGGTTAGTGTGGACTCTATCCTTCACAAATGTCTCACCCTTGAAGAGGCTGAGCGGGTCTTAAATTATTTCCACTCTAGTCCCTGTGGTGGTCATATGTCTTGATATGCTACTACTTAGAAGATCCTTCGTACTGGTTATTTTTGACCTTCTATCTTCAAAGATTGAATTCTAGCTGTTGAAAAGTGCCATTAATTCCAGATTTTCAACCGCAAGCAGTGTGCCCCACCCATAGCCCTACACCCAGTCATTACCATTGGCCCATTCGCTAAATGGGGCATTGATTTTAGGTCCTGTAAGCCTTGCTCAGCTGGGGGCATGGTTATATCATCGTCGCTATTGACTATTTTATGAAATGGGCCGAGGCCATGCCTAGATACAATGCAGATGGTACTACTGCTGCACAATCCCTTTTTAACCACTTCATAGCACGTTTTGGTGTCCCTCAAGCTTTCGTGACTGATCATGGATCACATTTTCATCAACACATGATGGAGCTAACTACTTAGTTGGGCCTTTGACATGATAGCTCAACTCCTTATTATCCACATGCCAATGTCCAAGTTGAAGCAGTCAATAAAGTTTTGATTACTATGCTTCAGTGTACCATTGGGAAGCACATAAAGGATTAGCATTTAATGCTATTCTCAACTCTTTGGGCTTACATAACTCCTACTAGCATGACCACTAGATTCACTCAGTTCCCGCTGGTGTATGGTTTAGAGGAAACTCTTCCAATTGAATGTGAAATCCCTTCGCTTAAGCTAGCTATCTAACTTCTTACGAATACCTTGCCTGAAGAGGAATGACTACTATATCTTGAGAGACTCGACGAGACTCATCACATTGATGTGATGGTCATCGAAGCTCAAAAGAAAAGCGTCAATCATTTTGACCAAACTGTTTCTCCTCACACTTTGCTGAAGGCAATTTGGTTCTTCTTTACAATCAAGCCAACGATAAATTGGGGGAAGGCAAGTTTGAACCCATGTGGCATGGGCCCTACATTATTAAACATGTTGTATAGAAAGATGCCTATGAGCTATGTGATTATGAGGGAAATGCATTGTCACAACCCCGTAATGGGTTGTATCTCAAAAAGTATTATGCGTGAAATTCATGTAATAACTTTTGTACATTAGTGTGTTAATTCATTAGTGTGCATTTTTTATTTTTGGTTTGTTTGTTTGCTTTGCAAACATATGTTTTTCTACTTACCTTTGTTCCACTCAGTTTGCAGATGTCATCAGGTCATTACATTGGTTTTTTTGATGGTGCTTTTCCATAGTACATAGAACCTCTCTTCCATAGCATGTGTACTCTATGACCCTAATGGCGAGCTGATTAACTTACAAGGTATCTGCCTTGGCCAAACAACCAATAATATTGTTGAATATAGTGTAGTTATTGAGCTCTTGTCAGAAGTAGTTGCTCTTGGCATTAGGGATTTAGTTGTCAATTTAGATTCATAGCTCATTGTGTTACAATTAAACAATCATTAATCAGTAATAAATCCACAAATATTGCGTATGTATTTACGTGTTAGATTCCTCGAAACAAATTTCGATTACATTACATATCAACATATTCCACATAATTTAAATACATTAACTGATGCATTAGGAAATCTTGTTATTGATAGGAATTTGTGTCATTTATGAAACTGAATCATCTTATGAACACATAAGTAGAAATAAAACATACATACATACATACATACATATATATATATATATATATTGCATTTGCTGAAATGTTTACAAACAAATGTAGAAAAAGGAGTGTTCTGGGAAACTTGTCTTTTAAAGCATACAAAATGTGTAAAATACTAGATAAACTATCAAACTGCATGACTCTCATGGTAGCACGGGACCACCCTGATCACTCGGCCTATCAACTTATGCAGTCTCATATACACTCCCACTATGTGTCTCTCCCAATACGGTGGAACATCGTCAATAGTGGCATAATCTGGAACCCCTCAAGTGGTTGCCTCCATATTCCATTCCATCTTAGCTAAGGGGTCAACCCCTTCCTCATAGTCTGCACCCACTATCGGATGGGAAGCTCGCCATGCTATTAGCAACATGCTTGGTGGTCTTTCTAGTCCCACATATGCACATTTATCATGATTTGAGTCTCATTTTACACTTTTATAAAAATCATAAAACTTGAAAAATAAAAAAAACAAGTTTTTATCTGCATCCATCCACTGTTTGCCTGGTTCTAGAGGTAGATCTAGATCCTCCCTGAAATTTGTGCCAGCATAAGCATAGTCATATACCAAAAGTAGTTGGTGTTCAAGCCAAGAGAAGAACTATGGTGGTTAGCGCATATGTTGACCTCTGCCTCCTCGAGGCATGAGCTGGTTCCATCTCACGAGCCTTGGATCTTGGGGGGAAGGACGTGGTACTTTTGCCCACTGATACTAGAAGGGGGCACTTGCTCCAAAAATAAGGTCACCAGTATAGAGTCGAACTTGAATTACTTCAGGTGTCCATGTTTAACCTTGGTACATTTTCGCTTCATGTTTGCCAATAGTCCTCCACACCAGTTGAAGATGGTGGGGTCAAACATGTGATAGCGTAATGAAACTAAGACTTGGAAACCTCATGCAAAGTTTGTGTGTCGGATACACATGCCATGGTCAACAAAACTGTTCTCAGAACGAGGTTGTTGGTGATTGTTGCGATATTCACCTTACCTCCATTAGTTATATTGGCACTAGGATAGTATCTATGGACTAGACTCCTAGTACTCTCACCTCCTTGGCAAGATCCAAAGAGTTGAATTGCTTCTCCTCGACGGGATAATCCTGTGATGAAATAGATGTTGGCATTATGACACAGGTTTGGCACTATGGTACAGGTGTTGTCCTTGATGGCAACTCACTCAAATGGCAGATCAACAATTCAGGCTACCAGAATGAAAGAAAATGAGGTATACGCAGGTTCCTCTTAGCAAAGTTGCGTATATACGCGAGATCACCAATCAAAAGGTGCATATACGTATACACGCACTTTCATGTAGAAAAAAGCATGTACATGTGGGAACGCTTATGTTTGGTCCATGGTATTTAGTCCGACATATTTGAACCTATGGTTTTGGTCCTTGGTATTGCATACAAAGTATTGAACCCTGGTATTGGGTCCCTAGTATTGGTTTTCAATGTTTTTGGACCATGGTTAAGAAATGCCTAAGACTATAAAAAGGGAAAGAGATCATTTGGCAAGGGCATCGATTCAAGTATTGAATATCTGAAGAAGAGCAAGATTGAGAACACTATGTTTGGTTTATGGTGCATTGCTGAATCTGATCCAAGAAGGAACCTGAGTGCTAAAAGATGGATAAGTTCTTAAGGCTTAAATGGTAGTATCATTGTATGGTTTTTGATCTGTTATATTTGGCGCACGATTAAATCTCTAAATCTATTAAATTGGGTATATTTGATGTTTGAAACTAGAAAAGAGAAAAATTGCCTTGTATAGATCTGTACGCAGGTTCCGCACATCAGAGGCACATATACACATAGGTTCAGCGAAGCAAGATAGCGTATACGTTGTTTGGCATTGATACAGCTACGTATGTACACAGGTTTTTGCATAGTGAAGTAGCGTACGTTTCATGAAGGTTGCTTTAGCTGCTTTTGTTTATTGCTGTAGTGTTTTGGGTTCAGAATTGGTGTCTGGTTACTATTACTGTTTTCTGGTTACAACATTCTGAGAAGTGTTTGGTTGATTCTGTATTGGGTTGTATAAAGGAGATTGATTGTTGCAGATATACTTGATGATTTTCATGGATCCATTCTGAAAATTTATGAAACGTGGTCCCTGGAAGAAAGGAGAAGGTTGTAGCCTTCTGCAGGTAGTAGCATACATACTAGTACCTCAGCTAGTACAAGAGCTAAGGGGGTTGTAGATCCCTTCCAGGTGAAGCTGGAGAACGAGAGAAGGTTGTAGCCTTCTGCAAGTAGCAGCCTGCATGCTGGTATAAGACTGCACCAGTACAAAATCATTGTAAAAGTAAGTTTCTAATTGAAAGAAGATAGAGAAAAATTGTAGCAGGTGGTTTTCACCCACATTGGGTTTCCACCTTATATCTTTTTTTCTTGTGTGTGACTGTTTTCACTATTTTTTTATTATTGATTGATATATGTTTCTGACACATAGATTTAAGATTAACATCTGAAGAATAATTAAATTACAATTCTATGAGTTATACGCTGTTTTATTTAACCTAAGTTGTGTATATATGCTGGTTTATCTAACTAAAGTAACGTATACAAATCTGTATATGAATTGAAAAATAATTGACTTGATAATATTGATTCA